>CANXYI011520098.1:0-17205 GCA_948208565.1 Hura crepitans
TAAGCAATTTAAACCTCAATTTACTCTATATTAGGCATATTAGGGTACATCAAGCACATTATGCACATTCAATTAATCCTAATCAATTCTCATCATCTAAAACATATTAGTACACATTATAAAAGTTATACCATACATTAAATGCCTCACATTTAAGACATTTCACATTATTGTCCAATTATTACATAATATGCTTATTATAGAATTTAATGCTCATAATTAAACAAGGCAAATTTTACTTCGATTACACATACTGAAGAGATTGAAATGGAACCCTGAGGCCTATCTATACCTTCAATTTGCCCTTGTCTTGATTTTGCTTAAAATTTCCTACCATAAAATTGAAAAACCTTTGAAAATTCATAATAAATCAACCATTGCACCAAATTAAGACTTAAAACCATAGAAACTCTCTAGAGAATCCTTAGAACCTAAAAAAAATATTAGAAGTTAGAAAAACTTATCTGAACCAATATTAGTTACTATTCACGGGAGTTAAAAATCAAAATTTTCGGGTATTTTCCTTCGAAGATTTTAGTTCCTAGGGATGTTTAAAGGTGTGAAGACTCTATAAATGTGATTGAGTGGGCAAGAAGGGGCTTAAATGGAGGAAGAAAAGAGCAAAAATGGTGGAGGGCACAAGAAGAAGCCGTCGGCTTCTTGAGGTGGGAGGAGAAAGGGAGTAAAATGTTGACTTTTCATAAATTTGACTCCCTTTATCATTTTCAAAAATTATTTATTTAAAAGCAAAATTTTCCTCCCTTTATCCCTATGTTTCCTTCCTTTTTTAAGACCAATTAATTGCTAATTTTATTTATAAAATTCACTTTTATTCTACCTTATACTCCTCAAAAAATAGGAGCTCAAAAATGAGGAAAATTGATTAAATACACTACTTTTAATGTTATTCAATTTTAGAAAAATTACTTTCCAATATCTAAAAATTTCAATTCTAGTGCCAATGGCCTAATTAGGATTTTTAAATACCAAGTTCTATAAATTTCAAAATTTTTAAGCAACTTTTGAATATTTATGGTTTAGCTAAAACTAGGTTACTATTCACGTGACACTATCGTAAAACTTCACAGTTGTTTTTAACCACTTAAACAACCTCATTTTGACTTAAAATTTTTCCCATAATTATGTTATAATTAGTACTTCCATTTCATAGAATTAGTGTTCCCAACCTCGAGAATTACTATTCACGTCCTAAGAAGTACTATTTATAGCACCAAAATTTTTTGGGCGTTACAAGAAGAGAGGTCTTTTAGAAGAAAAGGTCATCTAGGCAAGGTTAAGCTAGCTCAGCTCTTACTTTAGAAAAGAAGCAAAAAGGGGACCAGCCTAGACAATAACAATTCTAGAGGTAGGGTCAAACCTAAAAATCTAGTTAGGGTTTAAGAGCAGTGTCCAGGTAGCAGACACAAGCAGTTAATGCTTCAGTTTCCACAGCTAAGAGTGCACTGGCATAGAAGTGTGAACATTATGGCTAGTGGCACAAGGGTGTTTGCTAGAAGACCATACCAAGAGCCTATTATGGATGTGTCTCCAAAGGCCATTATCAAAAGGATTGTCCTAAGAATCCTAAATTGCCTGCACAAATGCAAGATTCATCCCTAGCTGAGTTTAGAGCTGAGTTTAAAGCTTAGTAGAGTGATAGAGTTAGAAGAGATTAGAGGGACAAGGTTGGGACCATAGATAAATCTGAGAGAAGAGCATCAGCAATATGCTATTTGGGCATGTGAATATGCTGATTCCCTTAAAGTTATTACTGGTAACTTCTACCTATTTTATCTTTGAGAGATCTGAGTTTTACTCATTCGTACATATGCACTACATGGGCACGAGATAAGGGGTTAGTGTCAGAATAGCTTGATATAGATATCTTGGTTACTAATCTGATGGGGTAACATGTGATAGTTAACATAGTTTATAAGGAATGTCTTTTGCTAGTTTAAGGACATGTGTTTTTAGCTAACCTTATTGAATTACCCTTCAATGAATTTAAATTAATCTTGACCATAGATTGGTTATCTAAGCACCGTGTGATGGTGGATTGCAAATATAAGACGGTTTCCCTTTGTATAGCGAATAGGACAAAAATTGTGGTTATAAGAGGAAGATCAAGCTTTATGTCTAATGTTATTTTTGCAATTGCTACTAGGCAGATGATAAGAAAAGGTTGTTAAGCCTATTTAACTCATGTGTATGACTTTAGAAAGAAAGAACTAGATGTGAGTCAGATACCAATGGTGTTAGAATTTGTAGATGTGTTTTTTGAGGAGTTACTAGGATTACCACCAGTAAGAGAGTTAGAGTTTGGGATAGAAGTTCTACTTGGTATGACATCAGTGTCTATAGCTTCTTTTAGAATAGCACCTATAGAGTTACAATAATTAAAGATGCAGTTGGAAAAACTACTTGATAAGGGTTTTATAAGACCGAGTGTACCACTATGGGAAGTAGTAATCTTATTTGTGAAGAAGAAGGATAGTTCCTTAAGATTGTGTGTAGACTACAAATAATTAAACAAGGTGAATATCAAGAATAAGTGTCTGTTGCTTCGCATAGACGATTTGTTTGATCAGCTCAGAAGAATAGGTGTTTTCTTTAAGATCAATATGAGATCTAGATACTATCAGTTAAGAGTCAAGGAAGCGAATGTTGCTAAAACAACCTTTAGAACTAGATATGGACATTATGAGTTTTTAGTAATGCCATTTGGGCTTACCAATGCTCAAGTAGTGTTTATGGACTTAATGAATAGAGTTTTTAGACTATATATGGATTAGTTTATTGTAGTGTCTATTAATGATATTCTGGTGTATTCTAAGAGCATAAATGATCATGAACAATATCTTAGGGCATTGAGGGATAAGAAGCTCTATGCTAAGCTCAGTAAGTGTAAGTTTTGGTTTGATAAAGTGTCTTTCTTAGGATATATAGCATCGATTAAAGGCATTAGAGTTGATCTTAGCAAGATTAAAGCAATTATAGAGTGGAAGCCACTTAGGAACACAACTAAGATCAAGAGTTTCTTAGGGTTGGCTAGATATTATAGGCATTTGTTAAAGATTTTTCAATGATTTCTACATTGATGACATGTCTATTGAGAAAAAAATGTCAAGTTTGTTTGGGATAACAAATATCAAAAGAGTTCTAACAAGCTAAAGGTTATGTTGATAGAAGCTCTAATCCTTATACAACCAGTGTTAGAGAAGGATTTTACCATCTATAGTGATGTTTCTTTAAATAGAGTAGGGTGTGCTCATGCAAGAAGGCAAAGTAGTTGCCTATGCTTTCAAGTACTTAAAGCCACAAGAAAAAAATTATCCAACTCATGATTTGGAACTAATAGTGATAGTGTTTGCTTTAAAGATTTAGAGACACTGTCTTTATAGAGTAAAGTGTTATGTGTACACCGGCCACAAGAGTCTAAAGTATTTGCCTACCTAAAAAGAGTTGAACTTAAGGCAATGTCGATGGATGGAATTAATAAAAGACTATGACTATTTGATTGATTACCATCCTAGCAAGGCCAATATAGTAGCAGATGCTTTGAGTAGAAAATTTATGTTTGCTATGATAGCATGAATATTAAGCTAAAGCTTATGGATAATAGAGCTTTATTAGTAGAATTATAGATCAAACCAAGTCTTTTTTAACAAGTCAAATATGCTTAAAAAGAATATGGCAATCTTATGGAGATTATAGGTTCTATCTAAGAGGCAAAGTTCTTTGGGTATGAAATCAAGAATAAGGGATTCTTGTATTACCCAGATCATCTGCGTGTGCTTGATGTGAAAAATATAAAGGGTTAAATCTTGTAAGAAGCTCATAACACACTTTATACTATACATCCTGGTAATACTAAGATGTACCAAGACTTGAAGCCTTCTTAGTGGTGGCACGACATAAAAAGAGATGTGATAGAGTTTGTGACCAGATGCTTTACTTGTCAACAAGTTAAAGCTGAGCATCAGGTTCCATCTAGGCTATTTCATCCTATAGTAATTCTAAAATAGAAATGGGATAAAGTCACCATAGATTTCGTGGTTGGAATACTTATAACCAAAAGTAAGTGTGATGCAGTATGTGTAGTGGTAGATAGATTGACCATGTCTGCTCACTTTATACAAGTGAGAATCGATTATCTTTAAGAAAAGCTTATAGAGTTATACATCGATGAGATAGTAAGATTGCATGGAGTGCCTTTTGCAATTATATCAGATCGAGACCTAAGGTTCACATCGAGGTTTTAAAAAAAGCTTCATAATGCCTTAGGCACTTAACTCAGCTTTAGCATGGCTTTTCATCTATAAATAAATGGCTAACGTGAGAGTGTCATTCAGGTAACTTTAGTACTTGAGTAACTTTGACACCAAGTTAATTATATGCTTATGATAAAAACATGATTGTTAGGTTTTAGTAGACATATTGAGAAGTTGTATCATAGAGTTTAAGGGAAGTTGGCTTCGCTATCTTTCTTTAGTAGAGTTTGCCTACAATAATAGTTATTAAACAAGTTTGGGCATGGCACTGTATGAAGCTCTATACAAGAGGAAGTGTAGAACCCTTTTATGCTGGAGTGAGAATAAGTTGATGGGACTTGATTTGATTAAAGATGCTAAAGAGAAAGTTAATATCATTCGAGATTTATTAAAGGCTACATCTAATAGAAAAAAGTTAAATGCTAATTTAAAGAGAAAAGATATAGAATATGAGGTTAGAGACAAAGTTTTTCTCAAAGTATCTCCGTCGAAGAAAGTTCTAAGATTTAGCAAGAAAGGCAAGTTAAGTTCGAGGTTTATTGGGCCATATGAGATAACAGAGCATGTGGGACTAGTGGCCTATAGGCTAGCATTACCTTTAGAACTACAACATATTCGTGATTTTTTTATGTGTCTATGATTCAGAGATACAAATCAGATCCCTTTACATTTTAGCAATAGAGAAAGTTAAGATATAATTGGATTTGCTTATAAAGGAGAACTAATGAAGATCTTGGCTCGAGAAGTCAAAGAGTTATGGAATAAGATAGTGCCATTGGTGAAGGTGTTATGGAGACATCACAACATGAAAAAAGAGACCTTTGAAAGTGAAAATCAGATGAAAAAGTAGTATCCACATCTTTTTGATCCTGGTAATTTCGAGGATAAAATTCTTTTTAAGAGGGAAAAAATGTAATGCCCGATAAACCTGGGATTATGAATAGTAATTTTTGGGATGGGAATAGTATTTTCCAAGACCCAATCACACTAACATGACTGAACAATTTGAGTAAAATTTGAAGTGAAAATGAACTAATTTAGATGGTTAAAAATGACAGTAAAGATTTTACGACATTATCTCATGAATAATAACCTAATTTTAGCTAAGTTGCAAAATATTTTATTTTTGCTCAAAATTAGAGATTGATATAAATTGTTGCTTAAATATTCCAAATAGTCCATTAGCGTTGGCATTGGAATTGGAATTTTTAAATATTGGGAAGTATTTTTTAAATATCGAGCAAAGTTAAAAAGTATTGATTTAATTGGTTTTTCGAGTGCAATTTTTTAAGCCTTTTAAATCATGATTTAGGAGGCTTTATGTGATTTTTAGAAGTGTTATTTGGAGATTAAAATGAGTGGAAAGTGATTTAAAAGAAATGGAAATAGGGAGGATTAATTATGGCCATTGGATGAGGAAGAGATGGAATATTGACCATTAGATCAAATGACTTGTATAAAGGGTCAAACTTCTCCATTTTGGTCAATATTTCAATAGTAGCATCTTCCTCCTTTCTCTTTTTTGGTTGATGGCTTCCCTACACTTCCTCTCCTTTTCTTTTTCATTTCTCCTTCAAATTAACACCTCAAACTCACTTTTAACACACTTTTACATGGATTAAGGCTTGATTATGGAAAGAAAAGCAAGAAGATGAGCCTAGATTGGAAGAATTTAAAGGTAAGAGTTTATGATCAATAGTGACACATTTTTGTTAGAGTAACTTTTCTTGGGTTTGATATTTTTCTAAGGAGTTTTAAGGCTTATATAAGAAACTTATAAAGTTAGAATGTATTTTGGTTGAGTCTTTGATTTTATATGAATTTTTAATTGTGAAAGTGTTGTATGTCATATAGAGAAAGAAGGTTCTAGCAAGATTAAGTGAAATGAGAAGGTTGAAGGATTTATTTAGGTGTAAATAAGCTCCAAGGTACGTGTATTCAATATAACATATAATGTATATGTGTGAATTATGAATTCAAGTGTATGTGATTTGTGCATGGTCGGTACTTTAGTGTAATTAATGATTTATGATACATTATAGTTGTTAATTGTGATGTGGTGAGTGTAAATTGATGCTTTAGGTGATGAGAAGGTGATAGAAGTGTGCACTTTGTATGTTGGCCGAAAATCCCTAATGTGAGGGTTGGCTTGGCATGTGATGATAATGATGTAATAATGCATGAAATTGACTAATTGTATGTTAAAGAGGCAAATTCATTAATGGTATGTATATAATTAATGTTAGCCATGTGACACCTTCGGTTTAAAGTGATATTATGTTGGTTCATGGCATGTCTAGATAAGTGTATGTATGTAGGATAAAGTTAGGACATGATATAGTTATATGTTGTATGGTTTAAAGGCATGACTAAATGATATGTTTAAATGGGCTATATTGGCTGAAACTTATGTGTGATTAAGTATGGATTAATAATGGCTAAATGACTGAGTTTTATTAGTATGAAAATGATATAGAAGGCATATAAGTATTATGTAGGATATTGTACTGAAGTTGGCATTATGAGATATTTTTGCCATGTAAGTCAAACAAGCTATTATGGCTATTATTGAATGTTCAATCCTATATTATGCTTAAAAATTGATTCAAACTATATGTATAACTATGTAATATATGATTGTGATCATGATTGACTAAATTGAAGATTGATGATTCTTCGTGACAAAATGGCCTCATCATGCTTTGTGAATAATTATGGTGGTTTATGAACCACTTTGGCATAGTATGATATGTTTGGATATTAGTACATGAAATTATGCATATGGCATTTGCTTATGGCTATAAGGCATAATATGTAAGGTGTAAATGATGTAATGATTAAGATGTCAATGAGACATGCATGATGACCTATATGTGATTAAGTAATTAAAGAACTTAATCTTTCCCTCAAGGTTATTTGTTGACCAAATATCTAATAAAATATACTTAAGCTACTTTAAAAAGGTGAAACCAAATGTAAAAAGTTGATGGCCCATATATGTAGACAACCTAGTTTGGATAAGTTGATCGGTTAACTAGGGAGATTAGTAGTTGCTTGAGCACTTTAGAGCTATTGACCTACAAGTCATTGAGTTGGGCACTTCAGTGCTACTGAGCTACGAGTCACTATGTTGGGCACTTTGGTGATATTGACCTACAAGTCACTGTGTTAAGGTTGATAAGCCATATTTGAGTTGAGACTCATGGGTCAATATTTGAGACCTGTGGGTCACTATGTGAGACCTTTGTGTTAATTGATTCCCATTATCCAGTTATGAGTAGATGTCTCTTATATATGGGCGTATTGGATAAATAAAATTGTAATGTAATATTGGATATAATAACATACCTAAAAATGAGATCTCAATTTATGTATATGTTACAACATGTAAGTATAAATGTTGCTAAGATGATAGTTAAATGTTATTCTCATAACATTAATGATACATTAGTGACCAGTGGCATGCATATATTCTTTTGATGAAATAATTGCATGATATGTATGGTATGGATTAAAGTATGCTACTTATAATAAATGAATACTTGTATGCATGTGGATGTATTCTATATAGAAAACACCACTAAGTTTTATGCTTAGCTCATCATTGTTTTTATGGTGCATAGGTTAAAGACACTGATAGAAGCTAAAACCTTAAGTGGCTGTGTAGATCAAGATACAACTCTTCTTTTAGGTATTTTGATTTCCTTCGTGTAAATTGTGAGATGTCATAAATGTAGTACACTTATATGTTATATAAAGGGAATTAGGCCTAGATTAGTTTTTAAAATGTTTTGTAACCTTTAACTAAATAACTTTACTTTTGTAATGTACATATAAACCATTTATATTAGATTTTATTATGATTCTATTTTTGAACTTGCTAATTTCTATTCATTTTTGTGATAGTGTCCTAGTACAGTTATTATGTTGCTGGATTTTTGACATGGTGATTCCCCAATTGTTTTAAAAACTCTAAAATGGTTTTCATTATGTAAACATTTTAAAGGTTCATGTATGATTATATGTTTCAAAAAAAGGTTTTAACTTATTCGAGTTTTTCAATTAATTAAGTTTGAATATTGGTATGTGTGCCGCTCTTTATTTAGGTCTAATGATCGAAACGGGTAAAGGGTGTCACAACAACAACAACAACAACAATGACAACAATAACAACAATAATAATAACAATAATAATAATTATAAATATATGCGGGATGGTAGAAATAAATGATGAGAAAAATTAGAAATGTAAAATAATTCATTTATGTGAGTAAAAAGAAATTCAAAAAGGTAAAGGTAAAAGTTTAATTATTTATTTGGAAATGAAAGGTTAAATTCAAATGAAAGTATAATATATAAATTTAGAAGTTTAGGTAAAAGTTTGAAAAGCTAGAAATGAGGTTGTAAGTGAAAATATAAGATAAATGAATGAGCATAAATAAATTATATATTAAACATAAGTTGAGTTGAATTTGTATCATATTGATAAAATATATGAATGTGAGTACACATGTATAGGAAAAATTGAAATTGAAATATGTAAATAACTGAAATGACTAAATAAGTCACTTAAGGTTTAAGCTATAAGGATAAAGAAACAAAATGAATTAAGAAGGAAATAAATGAGAGAATAAAAAGAAAAAAAATAATTGTAGACATTTGGAAATAAAAAGGAGTATTATGAAAGGATATTGTTAATATTAAATAAGCATATGATTTAAAGTCAAAAAAAATTGGAGATATTGATAAAATTTGGGAAATTTAAGAGTAGAAGTAAATATAATTGAATTTTTGAAAATATAAGAAAATTTACTAATTAATGAAAATTTTGTGTAATTCTAAATTTGTATTAAATATATAATCTATGAGTTTGTAAAGAGAAATGATTTAAGAAATAACAAGAAGGGACATTATAAAGAAAAATATAATTCATTGATTTGTAAATATAAGTGCCTATGAAAATCTTTATATATAATTATTCTAATAATACGAATAAAGTCTTAATATGAAACATTTTGATGATATTCTAACGCATAAATATAAGATCATAAATAATGAATTCATAAGGAACAATATGAAAAATTTTAATTATATGCTAACGCATAAATAGAATATCATAAATAATGAATTCATATGGGACAAATGCATCTAAATTACTATGAAATTGTAATTAACTATAATTCGAGAGAGAGATGAGAATATGATGTTGTTATTAAAGATATCGTATATAAATATGAAAATAATACCATAAATATCTTATATGTAGGTGAAATTATATAGTCAAATTTAATGTGATAAGTTATCTACCTATAAATGCACATGAAGGACATATAGATTGAGAAAATAATTATCATAATGTCCCTATAGCCTAAATAGTTTATATAATCTAGGATAGGTTGGGCTAGGCTACTAGAGAACTTTTATTTAATACAACTATGTACATGTTCAACATTTTAGTGGTTATATGGATACGTGGGGAGATTTACTCCCTTAGATGTTATTTAGGCCTTTGTATGTTATTTGGGCACATTGTGCCTTGCATATGACATGCTATATAGATACTCTGGTATGTTACATGTTACACTAAATAACACATGTAAAAGTGAAATGTAAATCAATTCAATACTAAAAAATAAGTTACATGTAAGTTTATGAAACTATTTAATTAACATATAAGAGTAAAGTCTTTTAAATAATAAAGGAAGACTAAACTATTTAATTAACATATAAGAGTAAAATCTTTTAAATAATAAAGGAAGAAGTTATTATAACAATTAACATAGGTAAAATATAGTTACATGCAAATTGGTAAATAACTTAAATTATTTAATAATCTATATGAATAATATTAAAGATTATAATATGAAAATATGGAAAACATGAATTTACTTATATCATAAGTAATACAGCTAAATTGGTCAAAAGTTTAGATATAAAATTATATAGAAATAAGAAAAAATTTCATCTTCGAAATGGATAAAGCGAGAGATCAAGCTTTAATAGTACAGGACTCGTACATGTACATGAAGGCCCACCAGACGTATTACTTAAGTATTCATACATATGTCTTTCATTATTGAATGTAAAAATTTAAGACATGTAAAGTAATGCACTTGGTGATCAAATGTATAATGCAATTGTAAACATTTGAGACATCAAGGATGCACAAATATATTTTGATTAATAAAATAATACTTTTATTGTTACTTATTATAAATGTATATATGTTTTTGAGGTATGCATGTGTGTACATGTATCTAATATAGAGGTAATCATATAAGTAGTGTGACGTCTTATATTTGGATCGTGTATGGTTGGGTATAAGGTGTTACATAAACCACCTCATAAGGGATATGAGTTAAAGAATTAACATGAGACTCACCCCATATCCTTTAGGAATTTGATGTTTGCTTAAGGCAATTAGCCCTAAATAACTAGCGCATAGTCGACAAGATGTATATATTTGCCATTCAAAATGGATTGAAGATTAATAGTGGGATGGCTTGTTACTTTTACAAGCTTATGTATAGACCCATTACTGAGATCACATCTTCCTCTAAGCTAAGGGCTTTTTATCTGTGGCAATCTATAATTCATTAAGAACTAGAAATAATGGTCACTATCTCCAAAACTTCGATTTTGACTTCCTCATGAGATAGCACTTTGGTAAATTTTTCTTTAACTCCAGTCGAGGAGATAAAAATAAAAGACAATATATTTAATGACATTAGAGATTTGAGGAAAAAGGCCATAGATGTAAAGTTATTGGTGTAATGACTCGAAAATCCTGACTCTTGTGAATAGTGCTTCACGAGATGAATAGTGCTTCTAGAAACTCGAGTCGCACTAAGTGTTCCAATGGGGAATATTAATTATGAGAGAATTTTAGGCAAAGTTTGAAGCCAATCTGAAGTCATTTGGATAGTTAAAAATGCTAAAGAACATTTTATGGTAGTGTCCAGTGAATAGTGCTGCAGGCAAAGCTGAACCGTAAAATAATTCAAAAGTTGCTCAAAATAATATGGAAATATTACAACCTGATACTCAAATATTCTGAATAGTCTTTTGGCTTTGGAATCAAAATTTTCTGATATCGGGAAGTATTTTTACTTAATTTTCAGGAAAGAAAATATAGTAATTTTTTAGGTTTCCTTATTTTTCGGGCTCGAGGTTTTAAGGGTATTTAGAGGAGGAATTTAACTAATTTTTGAGATAGAAATGAGGGAATTTTGGTTTTTCGAGAAGGGATATAAATTTTATAAAGTTTTGGGGAAAATAATTTCAAAAACTATAAATACCCCTTTCCCCTCATTTTCCCTCCATTTCCACTCAATTCCTCTCTTCTAAATCCCTCCAAGTTGACAACCACCTACTTCTCCCTCTCCTCCATTTTTCTTCTTCCTCTACCATACCTACCTCCACTTATCATACTCGAACAAAAGAACATTCCGATATGAGTTCACGGACACCAAGAATACTCATTTTGGCGGAGTATCTCAGAAGGAATCTCAAATTCCCTCTAGAGGTGAATAGTAACCTTTTAACTCCCAGGTATTTTTTTTTCAAATTTGTTATTTTTCATGGGTTCCTAGGATGCTGTAGAGCATATATCTAGGCTTGAAATAATTTTTTGAATTTCCTAGAATTTTATATTAATTTTTATGTATGGTATCCTTTTGTATTTGTAGGCGAAACATTGACCCTAACCTCTCGAGGCAAGTAGAAGGCTTAGATGGGTATCGAGCATCCCATGCGATTGAGTTTGATATCTATAATCACATTAACTTAAGTTAAAATGCATGAATTTTAACATGTCCATATAGTTACATAATAGAAATAAATGCCATTAATTACTATAATGCCTAATAAATGTAATGGTTGGTAAAGATATGATTTTTGGATATTGTGTATATATAATATGTTTAGCTTAGGTGGCTAAGTAGTTGAGAATGCATGGATATGATGAAAACATGGCATAAGTTCAATATGTGCTTTTATACATTTATTGATGTTGTATACAATTAATGTGCAATGTGTGTGAAACATTAATGGGTGTTTATATGTGGCATGAATGATATGCTATGGGTGAGTATGTGTTGGCCGAATGGCCCTTGAATGATGACATGTTCATATATATGATGATATGGCCCTATAAAGTCATTATATGATATTAATGCCATATGACCATGTATAATTGATTGGAAGTATATGGATGTAATATTAAGCATCTAAACATGACATATAATTGTAAATGTATATGTGTGTGTTTTAAAGGCCTTGGGTAAAAGGAGGCTGAAATTCATGTATGTGAGCCATATGTGAATATTCATGACTTATGTGTGTGAATGATTTGTATGGCATATTTTGTACTTAAATGCCATTCCAAAAGTGCACAGATGATGACTAAAATGTGTGGGTGTGTTTAGTGATGGCAGAATGCCAACTTGAATGTTGTATGGTTGATTGCCATTATATTACCATATAATACATGCATATCGCTAAATATCGATAATAGGTGTAAAGTGGAAAGTAATGCAAAAAGTGATCATTGTGCATAATCGTGATGTGTTAGACATTATAATATATGTTAATGATGACAGTAATGGTATAAACCATAATTATGATGCCGGATAAGTTTTCTAGTTCTTACACCTAGGCAATGTGATCGTTTGGTGTTTTTGAGCTTGTGCAAGCCTAAGTTGGCTATGCTATGTTTTGTTTGACACATGCTACTAGGCATAGGTGTCTAGGCCTCACAGATATGCGAAATAGACAATGTGATCAATTTATGGAAGTTGGGACATAAATCGTGTTATGCATTCAAAATGGTTAAAATGTGATTAATTGACTAGTTTAATGATGCCTATACAGTTAGACAACCTAGTTTGGATAAGTTGACCAGTCAATTAGGATCAGTAGCTATAATGTTTACCTTCGAGTAATAGGCTTACGAGTCATATGCATTTTTATGTCAATGGGCACCAGGCTTTCGAGCCACTATTTTAGCACTACCTTGTGCGAAGCCTATAGGCTGATGTGTTTGTATCTATGGATACCAGTGCCTTCAAGTACACTATTTTACACCCTTCGGGTGTTAGCACCTTTGGGTGCACCATTATCCACTCTCTAGCCTTGGATAGTTGTCTCTTTAGTATGGGCATAAATTAAATAAATAATAATAAGGATATAGATGTGCTAGCATAAGTTAAGCATAAATAATGTTAATTGTAACTTAAATGATACTTTATGTGTGACCTTGATGTTTTGGCATAATGACGGGTTAAACCCATTAATATGATGTATGTGGTGTAATGTGGAGTTTATACTCATATAATGGATGTGTTAGTGTATATAAGGTCTTAGAACCTAAATATGTGGAAATGACACATATGTATGGTAATGAGTCAAAATGTATGATGTTATGCTCGTTACAATGAAAAATTAAGTATGTGTATGTTTTTGACCAATATAAGAGTGTTTTATGTGTATAGTTGATCTTTAGTTATGTTGGAAGCAATAATGATGTGATTATGGACATAGTATGATTATGATATGCCTTACTTGACACATTGCATAAGTGTATGTTTTAACTGCTATATCAAGTTAAAGTGATTACACCACTAAGCGAAAGCTTAGTGCATTGCCTGTTTGTGATGCGTAAGTAATAGAGCAACATATTTGAGTCAAAGCTTCTGCCTCATAGGAGAATGCAAAGGCTGCCTTTCTTGGGTACTTTTGGTTTCTTTTTGTAAAATGATGTTGATGTAAATATCATTAGTGTTGCTCTTATGATTCCAGAGGGATTGGGACTAATCTGTAAACTTTGGGTTTGGTTTTGTAACTAAAACTGTAATATCATAAAAGCTTTATTTTTCTTGTATGAATTATTTGATAACACTAATGATGCATGTGAGAATGTTGATGAGTTGAGCCTGAGGCTTTGCATTTTTTTTATGAAGTTTGGAGGGTCAGAAGGACCAATTTGATGTTAAAAGGTGTCATATGTTTTTATAGAAGTGTTTTTAATCGGTTACTATTTGGGAAAGGGTGTCGGTACAACCATTGTGCTGTTACATTTTCGACACGATGACCCCATTAGTTGCCTTGTAAAGCATGCTAAATGATTTTTAGTGTTTTACCACTCCACAATGAAAGAAATTATTTATTTAATAAAAAGTTTTAAATAAATCAAGTTTTATGGTGGTGCTCCCTACTCGGGTTCGGTGTACAGACCGGGTAGAGGGTGCTACAATTAGTGGATGACAACTTCAGGCTATAGATGAACCCATAATCTAGCTTTATTGGAATAACAAAGTTAATTTAGCTATAACATCATATACTGCCATTCCTTCTTGTGTTTTAAAAGTTACTACTTTTATAGCTCCTTATATAGCTTCTTTATCTAATAAACACTTTAGGGAAGCTAAACATATCACCCCAATCAAAGATTCTTTTATTCTTTCCCCTAATGAGTAAATAGCTCCAATTAAGATTTATTCATCCATTAAAAGGGATTTCTTTCATAGTGTATCATCTTACTCTAGATACCGATATAATTTTTATGTTGTTATCCTCATTTTTAGTCTTATGTATTTACTTTGTCTTTACTTTTATAAAAACAAGACGTGTCATTTACCCTAAGTCATTCATTTATTGTATACATGAGAAAGCCTAGAGCTAAAAAAGTGTTACTTTGCCTTTCTAGGAATAGGGTACCTTATACTCCTCCCATTTGTTAGTTATATGCCCTAAAGCTTATATATTAAGGACATTTAATGTAACAATTGAACATTTATTAATGATATGGCATTCTTTATTATATAATGCTTATGTTCACTCATTTGCTTGATAATTAATCTTAAAATACATAATAAAGGTATATAATCACAGTACAGAGGCAATAAAGATAAAGTTCATGATGTGAGATACTCATTGTATGCAAATGCAATAATACCTAAATTACCCTTAGTCATAATATTAATATGATAGGACATTGTTAATACAGACAAACTGGCACATGTTATGCTAATTATAATAAGCAATTATTCTCATAAACTGCAAGAATAATTGATGTTCAAGGGTTAACATGAAGATACTTGTGTAACACCCCGAAAATTAGTATGTA
The DNA here is from genome assembly GCA_948208565.1 of Hura crepitans. Classification (NCBI taxonomy): domain Eukaryota; kingdom Viridiplantae; phylum Streptophyta; class Magnoliopsida; order Malpighiales; family Euphorbiaceae; genus Hura; species Hura crepitans. The sequence continues at coordinate 15,397 of CANXYI011520098.1, forward strand.
TTTTGAAAATATATTTTTAGGGAAAAATAATTAAGAATGAAAAATTTCCCTATAAGTATAAGTGATAAAAGGGGATTAAAAATAAAATAAGGGTTAAAGAAAATGATTTATGTGGGAATTTTTACCTTAATCAAATGTAGGCCATTGGATGGATAGAGAAGGATTAATCTTAGCTATTCATCCTCACCTATATATAAGGAAGAAAGTTGGTAGTAGGAGAGGAAATCAAAGAACAAAACTCTCATGCTTTATCTTTTAACTTACAATAATTCCAAGGTAGAAATTCTTTACCAAATCAGAAGGTAGTTGCATCAAATTTATTATAATTCCCTTTTTATCTTCATAATTTTGATTATTATGCATTTTCTTGTGGGTATTTTTGTTTTATTAGCTACCATGGCTGATTTTTGAAGAGAGGGAAGAAAAAAGAGAAGAGCTAAGGGGAAAGGTATCCTAGAGGGTTGATTTTCATTTTCTATTATTGCTCTATTGATTTTGGAGCTTGTGCATGAATCAAATCCTCATTTTTTTGCTAAAATTTGTGTGGTTTATGTTAGTTCTTAAATTGAGTTCCTATGCTAAAATTGAGAATTATTTGATGAATTTGACATTGTTAATTGATGTTTTAATGCTTTATTTATGTGTTTGATGATAGCAAGTCCATAGAATTTGTTTAAAAACATTTGTGAGATTGAATTTGCTTGAATTTGGATGAATTGGGGTGGATTTTCTACTATTTTTAGTTTAAAAATTGCGTTGAAAATTGATAGTTCAAAGGGCTTACAGTCGTGACCCCCTCAAGGAGATAAATAGGGTCTTGCTAAAAAAGGGCCTCATGGCTATGACCCTGAAGGGCCCATAACTGTAACCCCCCTCCAAAACCCATAAATTATGTTTTCTTTAAGAAAAATTATAGGGTTTTCATAGACTTTTACACTTAAATTTAGCTAGCATTTTTCCTATTAAATTCTAGACAATTGTGTATGGAATTTATGATAAATTTTTAATGATTTTTACAAGCTAATAAGTTATGGTATTGAGACCAAAGAAATATGTTCAAATGTACATGCACATTTAAGAATGAAATTGTGAGGAAAATTAGTCGAGTATGGCTATTATTTTGCATTTGAATGTGAAATGTGATTAAACCCTGAAAAGGTTTATTTGGAAACTCAAGTGTGATCATGAAGTATAACTTTGTCTCATAATTATCACTTGCAAATGAAATTATGGTATGCTATGTATACCAATATTCATGTGCTATGAGATATTCATGTACATGTGAATTATGGATTAAGTGTTATAGAGTTATGGTGATTTGACAAGTTAATGAAATGCTATGATGTCTTCATATGACAATTAAAAGTTGCTTAATAATATGTTGTAAACATATCAATGGTATTATGTATTAACATGTAATAACCCTGAACTTATGAAAGACATGTGATTAAGGAATTGAATAAGAATATTAAGCCCTTATATGCTTAGACTAGCTATATAGCATTTGAATAAGTTGGCATGCCAATAAGGGGTCTTAGTAGCTGCAACAACATATGTGCATGGGTATGGCCACTAGAGTCTAGGTTGACACCATATAACCCATAACTCTATGGAGCAACAATATTGCTTTAGCTTTATGATGCAACAATATTATTTTTGGGCTTCAGAGCAACGAAAATATTTTTAGCTCATCAAAGCAACAATTATATTTAGCTCTATGATGCAACAATTGATAAGCTTTTTAGAGCAACATGAAACCTGTTATCCAGTCTATAATGGTTTTAGGTTACAAATGGCATTAAAATGTAA
>CANXYI011520411.1:0-11424 GCA_948208565.1 Hura crepitans
GTAATTTATTTGTACAATATTTTGTATTTTTGTGGTCCTTTATTTTTATTTAATTTCTATCCCATTTTTTATTTTTTGTTTGCATGTTAATATATTGTTTCTGATTGTTGTGATGTGAGTAATACGATTATTTGGGGGCTGATTGTGGTTATTATTATCAGTCATTGGTTAGATTGTATTTTAGGCCTTCTAAAATGTAATTTTTATTTCTTATTTCAATTAGATTGTATTTTAGGTAATTGCCTTTTATTTTATTTTTTCGATAAAATTTTTTCCCTGTATATTTCGTGAATGTTGTAAAAAATTAGGAAAATGATTTTTCATGCGAATAGAGAAATAACTAAAATATTTCTATTTAATCAATTGCTATTTTATTAATAAAATCAGGTTTGATTTTTCTTAATAAAAGTATTTTCTAAAAATTAGCATGTGAAGACCAAAGTCTTCAAATTAAACCCATTTCTCAATTTATGTATGAAGCCTCCAATTTTAATCCCAAAATATTCCATGAACACCGAATTAGGTAGAAAAATAGTTTTATATGTTAAAAGGAAATAATAAACAAAATCATATTTTTACCCAATAAATTGGTGTTTTGTTAATAAAATAAATTCTGATTCTTTCTCAATAAAATTTGTAACCATAGTAGTTATTTTCTAAAATTGATATTTGGGAACCAAAGTTCTCAAAGCCACTTTTCTAAATAAAAAGTCACCATAATGAAATTCATTTTGTCAAATTAACCACTGAGAACTAAAGTTCTCAAACTCATCATCCGATTTTAATAAGAAGTCACCATAATAAAATCCATTTTTTTAAAATTGGCAGGAGAGAACCAAAGTTCAAAAATAATTAATAGCCTAATTTCATGTATGTTATTTCAATTTCAAGCACCTATTTACTTTTCTGCAAATATATTCTATAAATTCTTCTATGTGAATGCGTGATTTACTTTTAAAGCAAAATATCGCTTGAGAAAAAGAATGGCATCATAAATTTAAATCAAAGTTCAATATTAATTTGTGGTATAAATAAGAGTAGGGTTCCAAACTACTCTAGTTTTGGCCCTACAAGGTATTCCTATTTCCTGACTCTATCGGGTGGCAACTCCTACCTTGTGGTGCCCAACTCGTACCGTCATATTGTAAATAAAAAAGGAGTAGCCCTAGATTCCTTGAGCTTCTTTCTCATCTTTCGAGACTCGAGGAATTGGGGCCTAGGTTGAGTCTTAAGCTACATCAGTTTGGTTATTCTTATGAAAACCAAAAAGGGTCCACACGAGAACACCACTTATCCATTACTAGGTACTAACAAGGCACATCTAGTTCAAAAGAACGAGCTAACAAATGAAGCTCATGTGCCTATACCTATAAAAAGAAGAAAAGCACAAAAGTTAAATTCATAAAAAGGCTGCATGTGAAAGGAAAAAGATTAGAATGAGTCACTTACTAGTACACTTGATACAAAGCCCTAAACAAATCAATGGCTCATCCTAGTGTGAATAGCCATGTCTAAGCTCTAAAACACCTATTTGAGAGACAAGCAACACTAGTTCCAGGAACTAATTTTATCAACTTTCTCTAAGATAGGGAGAAAGCTCTAACTCACTATGCCATTGGCATTAGCAAAAAGGGCGGTACCTAGTAGATAAAGAATGAAATAGCGGGTGTATTAATTAACCTCTAGCTGACTCGAAAGGGCTTTATCTGCCTATTTCTCATGTAAATTAGTGCATCGAATGCTCCCAGCATGATCTTGAGGAATGAATGCTAGTAATTCCCTCACTTCTTATAGCCAGAGTGTAGGATGGCGATAATAGGCAAATGCAAATGGCATGTCCTGTGTATGGCACCCCAGTAATAATGGCTTAGTCAAAGGGCATTATGGTCATCTCTCTAAAAGCTAGATTAAAAGTATATGTGGTGTCCATCCATTAATCCAGTAGTGCTCTCAAATCTTGTAAATCATGATGGAAGTCACTATTAATAAGATGGTCTAGAAACATCTAAAATCCTGTAACCCTAACCCTATTCTTTACTAGCACAGGCATGGTACAATACCATTACTAGGGTCCAAAAAGAGTACCCCAACATTCGAGACATGTCTACAAAAAAGGAGGTAAGGACATAAGTGTGCACACAAACTAACATATTAAAATAGGTCTGCATGGACCATAAGGGGAAGGGCTACAAAAGTTCCATATGGACTACAAGTACAATAACAAAAGGTCTGCATAAATAAAAATTTATAGAGACATAGGTCCGCATGGACCATATTTACAAGTAAACATATATCCACTTGAACATACAGTAGTTACCAATAAGTCCACACAAACTTTCTAAACTATCACATGTAGAACAAGTTTTGTATCACATCCTAATAATGCCGAAATGAACAATTAAAGGTAATGTCTGCATGAACCTAGTGCCCTAGCAAAATAGTTCTGGACCTTTGAAACTAAAAATAGTTCATATCAGAAAAATGAAGGAAAATCCAAATCAAAACAACAATGAGGCACACAAGGGAAAGAAAACACACCTGGGGGTAAACCTCTAAACAAACAAGGTACGTCAAATCCACCAAAAGTGGAGTCGGGTCACCAAATACAACTTTGTAATTAGAGTGGCATTTTAAGGATGGTTAAGGCTATAGAAGGCATAAAACTAATAGGAATTGGCATTGAAATGTCCTCCATTAGAGGAGAAAGGGAAGAATAGGTCCTACTCTTGTCGGAATGAGGACAACCATTAGAGTTCCTTCACTTTCACCAAAGGACGATGAGTGAGAGCCACTGGTATCGTGAGAAGCCATTAGGAAAGATTTTTTAGTGAGAGAAAAAGAGGAGAAGAAGAACTGAAAAGATTACAAATGACAAAAGAAGAGGGAAAATGAGCAGTTATTACTCTATTGTGATAGATCTGCACGGACTTGCAAACTTTAAGTCTGTATGGACTACATTTAAACATAGTCTACATAGACTTTTGCCAACTTTGTCCATATGGACCTATAGCTACATGGCTCCTAAAGACTTCACAAGATACCTCTCAAAATCCAAACAAACACTATAACATTTTCAATATCAAATTAATGTTTTATTCTCTATTGCAGGATCGACTCAATGTCCAATCCAATGCAATCAAGGATCAACTCAGTGTCTAATCCAACATTTTTAGGATTAACCCAAAATTCAATCCTCAATGTCAAATTTAGCCTTATAAGCCAATCTAATACTTTAGATTCAACCCCATAAGCCAATCCAATACTTCGGATTCAGCTCTATAAGCCAATCCATTACCTCAGATTCAGCCTCATAAGCTAATTCAAAATCTATACCAAAGCACAGTTAACAATGCTCTCATCAAAAGAAGCAAACATTTGCATTTGGTATAGCTTCATGGTAGGTAAGCATTCTTCACTCATGTACTTTGATATGCACTATTGTTACACAGCACACACTAAAGTGGAAGCAACTATAGACACCTCACTTTGGACCTATGATGATAGTTAGAGTTTGGCTCCTAAGTAATGGCACAAGCCTTTAGGAAATAGGTCTGCACAGACCTATTAGACAAAGTTCGTATGGACTAACTATAAAAACTAGCCCAAAACTTAGCCTGCAAAGCCTACATATTGGCATGCTTAAACATAGTCCACACAGACTAGTATGAGCAAGTCTGTACAAACTTGTAGACAGAAAAAGCCTTCCAAAAGCAAAATTCTTCCTATTTAGATTAGGATTCAGAATCCCATTAGGATTATGACCTCTTTCTGAATGGGAAAACTTTAAACCTAAGGATTTAAATATTTCTTTAAAACTAAGAGAAAATGGAGTTTTAAAAATTGATTCCTTTAAGATATACATCATATTCTAGAGAAAAATCTAGAATAGAAATACATTCACTTGACCCATTAGCTTCATAAAAATATTTCCTCCTAAGCTTCCATACTCTCGTGTCATTGCTTAGAGAGTACATTAATTCAGGTAATATCTGAGGTTCATTATATCTTTCATGTTGCTTTCATAGACCCATGATCTCCAAAGGTTGGTTGTAAGTAAGGCAATGCCTTATTATTCCCACTTTAGATCATAAGGAGTAGGTCATTGTCATGAGAGGGTTCATAATGTAATATTCATCATTATCATGCTATGTTTATTATATTATGTTAGTTTGTATTAGATGGATTTAATTATGCATGTGATAAGGTCTGTATGGTCTTAGTTTTATTAATTACAAGTATGATAAGGTCCGCACAAACTTATATTTTTTATGTGAATATGATGAATTGGTCTGCACAGACTTATATCTAGTAAGCATGACTTTGTATTTCGGATGTTCTATTGTAAGCTAAATGATTTTGTTTGTCATTATGATAATGTTGATTATATCATGCATGGAAGGAATTATCATATAGTTTGCACGAACTCCATGTCACAATGGCTATAGTCCACACAAATTTAGGGGTGATAAATTTTATTATTTCATTTGGTTTGTTCTAGTTATGTGAGTAATTGTTCTTGATTCACAAGCTTTAAATATGTTTATGTCTTTGCCCTTTATATGTTTCCTTATATGCTCTTGGTTTGACATTGTTTGACTTGTTATCTTTTAAGTTGTAATCTATTTTTCTCACTGGATTGGGAATCTAGACAGACATAACTTTTCCTCAAGGATAGTCCACATGGACTAAAGTTAAGGTTGTATGAAGTCTATATGTACCAAGCGACGTAGAGGTGGGACTATTCTAATGCCTTGTTTTATTTCTTTTGGCCATGTACTTATTATGTCTTTTAGTTTACTTCAGGTTGTAATAGTTAGTTAATCAACTTGTTTTACATGCTAATTGTTCATCTTTCATACCAAATGATTTTTCTACCTATTTAATTGGTGTCTTTCTTAAATAAAACCACTCGGAGTTTTCCATAATCAAAAGTTACATAAATAATGTATTTTAATAAAGGTCAATCTCTTAGAGATGGGAGTTAGGCAATTACCGATAATTCTTATGGAATTACTGGTAATTGTCAAGCTATATTGTAATCAATCAATAACCTAGTTCTAGATGTATAATTTATGTAATTATGTTATTGTACATTTTAATTTCTATAATTTTCTTTTTTTACATACAAAGGTGATATGGATGCTTAAATATAACGTTTTGCTTGCTTGCTTCATATGGAACTAGTAAACATTATAATATACATGGATGACATATTATAAAGGTATAAATAAGATCTAAAATTCTTAACATTTCTAGTACAGAAGATCAGAGGTGCTAGTGTAGAGGCCAAGTGCTAACTCCACAAACCACTCTCATCTCTGGTAAAAATATCATAATCTCAGAAGGCCATGACATAAATTTACTTATAATGGACCTAAATGTGCCTATAAAGTTGACTTAAATTGACTTAGAAAAACAAACTCATAATTGTTGGTAGGACCAAAATTGACCCGTAACAGTTCGGGTCAAAATTTAATTATGGAAATAAATTCATAACTGACTATTAAACATTATTAAATATCATAAAAACATGATTAGTAAATAAAGGAATGTAAAAAGAAGTCAGATGATGTATTAGTTAGATATCCATTAGATGGGTTGATCAGTCAACTTAGGGATTAGCAGCTACTAGACCGTCTATTTATCAGACTGGGATGGTGTAGTAGCTGAGGTTTATAATTAAGCCACTACACTAGTCTATAAGGCAAACACTCTTTTTCATTGATTGTATGTCAAACCATGCCAATGCAATAACAAAGGTCCACAGAGGGGCCACTGCACTAGTTTGTTGGGTAGACCTGGATGGTTTATTTGATATGATCAGTGCCCTTGGGAGGTCTATAGACTAATCCCTATGCATCGTTACTTTCTATTTTGCCCTTTAGTAGATTCTTATAAATTGATCCCTATGGCTATATCAAGCTAATACAGTGGTCAAGGTCCAAAATGTGGGCTACTGCACATCTTTCAGTTCCCTTTTAGTCCAGTGTCTGTAAGTGCAGTCTACCTAGTTAGGCCTATTTAATATTTTAATTAATACACCTAGGAATAATGGAATGATTTGATAAATTATAGAAATAAACTAAGTAAAGTCATCATTGTGGTATTTTGGTAAATTTGAAGAACATATGACATTACATATGAATGGCACCAATCATTTGGCATGTTGCTCACACCTACACCTAGACTATTATTTTATGTTTGCATATGTCAAGCATAATTGTAATTATTTAGTTGATGGAATGTATGTAAATGAAATAAGTATTGCAATTTTAATTAGTTTTATACACTTAAATCCTAAGTTGTTAGTGTATTAAAGCATCTGTGTGTCTACATAAGACATTCTTTTAATATATTAAATTCACCACTAAGTTTTATACTCAGCATTCTAGCATTTTAGTATATAGGTAAGCCAGAGTTACGGTTAAGCCTTATTGTATTTGCAGTGTAGTAGCAGAGATAGTAAAGATCTAAATCTTTGTGTATTGATGTATATATTAGGCACTCATGTAAGAACTGTAGGTAATGTGTCCAGCATGCTTAGAAACTGCTGAAGCTATAAACTGAAGCAAATTAGTTGTATATAAACGAGTGTTTTTGTTTGTTTTAGGTTGCTTATGGTTTTGATATATGTGGGCCTGGGGCCCTATGTATGTGATTTTGACCTTTATGAGGTGTGCTAATGATTGAATAAGGGACCAAAAGGGTCCAGGTGGAGGTTATGGGTTATTTCTTGTAGAAGTGTCTTTTGTACAAGTAAAGAAAATTTTGGTATATCACCTAGGTAGTTGTTACACTGCCCAATTTTTCTATAACCTATAAAGGGTCTGTATATGCTTTGTTTGAGTGTGTCAGACCATGCATGAATATGTATAAGGACTAGATTGGTCATCTAAGCCATATCTTATATATTTTTAGAATAGTTCATAAGTGTTAAGGAGTTTTCTCTTGAAGAAATCCTAAGATGAGTGACCTATTAGGTACTTAGGGAATTCAATAGGGGGCGTCATAACAAGTATCATAAAAGAGTTAAAAAGATAGGTGTTATAGACTTTATGGGTATAGGTCAGAGAGTATTGGCTATAAAGAATAGTTAGGATCTTATAATAGCTCAGATGCACACCTAAAGAAAATGTGATATATGTAACCTCCCTTCAAATCATGCAACAACTCAAAACACATTTCACGCAACAAGAAGAGATATCATACAAGTATTAAAAAGAAATTCATACTTGTTTAAAGGTTACAAAACAATTTTACAAATCAAGAATAAGCCCAATCCCTTATAAGCTACATATAAGCATTTATATACAATTACATCACATAATTATATGCAAAGAATAGCAAGATACCACAAGTGTTCTTATTTTGGTTTATAGTAGCTATCAAGGCTTTGGCTCTAATATGGTTCTTTTACCTATGCATCGCAAAAACACATGATGCACTAAGTAATAGCCTAATGGTATAATTAAAGTAATTTGTGCAATCATTAGATCAGTCATCATACATAAAAGTGATATATCACAAATATTGAACTGGCATGATATAAAAGCATTTAACATGTTGTGTTTATGTAATTCAATATAACAATAACATAAAAAAATTTCTAGAACATTAATCATGCATTAAACATCAATATTTTACACTACAAAGTTTATATTTTAAGCTTTATTAATATCCATTTATTATAGCTGTACTCAAGAAAACACATATGCTAAGATGGATAATGAGGTATTGATGGACCGCTAAAAACCTTAGAAACATATAAACCTTAATGCATCAGACTCGAAGGTTAGAACATTAAACTTGAAGGTCAGTATGAATTAAGTCCAAAGGTCAGAACTTACATAAGACCTATAGGTCATAACATCAAAATCTAAAAATTTACTCATCACAACCTGGAGGTTATACAGGTATAGAAGTACCTTAGCAATTGCTATTACCTCTAGTTGACAAGTCAACCTATCTAACTAGGTTATTTACTCATATGGGTCACTAACCAAAATAAATTTTTTTGTTTCACCTTAGTTACATTGCTTAAAGTGGATTTTAGGATTTTCTTTGGCTAACAAATGACCAAATGGGAAAAATGTCTCATAAGTCATACATACATCTCCCTTGTCCATATTATATAATGTGCATACATACATTCTTTATTTACATAATTATGTCACAAACCTACATAACATTGTATAATAACATACTTATAATGTCATATTTTATGACTAACATCATAACATTTCATGCCCCATCCATTTGGCCATGCTAACTTTTAAAATACATATACATGTACCATTTGACTTCTTAAGGTAACATGATTGTGATTAAAATATAAGGAAGCCATATCACAGCATTTACTTAACCAAAGTGGCATAAAGAAGCAAATTAACATTAAACACATAATTACATAGACATTGCTCATTTAAGCTTTTATTATTTGCAAATGTAAGGCATGAATAAAATAAACATCCATAAATGCACATGTCTAAGGCATTTAGCCATCCTAAGGTTTTAAACATAAATAAATATTTTTATCATTCGACATATTATCACATTAACAACTTATCATGTCACATATCAAGCTTAATAGGCCTCAAGCATACCTAAACTGACATACAAAAACCATTCAACCATACACCTTTATGCACACTCCACTTCATCTTTGACAATCTTTTATATGACTTTCCATACTCACATTGATTACTTATCATCATTTATAGACATACATTTTCATAGGTAAGCATAAAGCACAACACACACACACACACACACACACATAGGCCATTTGACTATCATACATTATGCTTAACATCTATTCATTCAAAATCTTTTAAGGTTATATTGCATAATCACAAAGTCATATAACATAATTCCATAGCAATTAATATCAATAAATGCCAATCATACATTTCCCATACATATATACATTCATAATAGCATTAAGGCATACACACCATTTGCATAATTCACTTTGATTACACTTACTTCAAGTTTAAAATATGCCCAACAAGCTTGATCAAGCTTTCTCTTTGCCTTTGTCTTTTCATTTGTCACTTTACTTTAGAAAAACAAATAAGCTCATTACAAAAAAAATTCATCTAAAATCATACGAACATGAAAATAAGGATCCGAGTTGATCCACATGCTCTTAGGCACCTATAAAACCCATGAAAAATATCAAACTTCAAAAAAAGTTACTCAATAAAAATTGGATTACTATTCATTAAGACAACAAATTGTGAAAATCCATTGATTTTTCTTGAATCTTCTATTACGATTGAGATCTAAAGGTCATGAAGGGTCGAATGTATAGGTTAGATAGTGAGGGACATAAATGAGGAAGAAGAACAAAATGAAAGGGATGCATTTCTTATAGTAGCCGTTGGCTGTGGTGGAAAAGGGAAAGGAAGAAGAAGAAACACAATTACATGTTTGACCTATTTAACTTACTTTGACCACATAAATAGGTGGCCCTTTTTTTAAAAAGAAAAACTATCAACATTTCAATCATTTTTTCAATCAAATTCTCCCTTTCCTTTCCTTCAATTTACCTCTAATTAATTCCCTAAAAATCACATAATCCAAGTCCCATAAGCCTTTAAAAACTAGAGCTTAAAAACTAAACAAAATCAATTAAACATAACTTTTAAATTTTATCTGATTTAGTAAAAATGCTTCTCAATATCTAAAAATTTTGATTCCAGTGCCAATAGACTATTTAGAATATTTGAGCATCAAGTTGTGTCAATCCTAGAATTTTTTAACAAAAATTGAATATTTTATGATTCAGCTAAAACTAGGTCACTATTTATATGACACTGCCATAAAAACTTAACTATCATTTTTAAAAATCTAAATGAATTTATTTTCACTTTAAATTTTACCCAAAATTATATTACAATTAATACTTCTATTCAGTAAGATTAATATGACCCGGCTCTTGAGAAATATTATTTGCATCCTAGATTTTTTGGCATTAAAGCATGTGTGATAAAAGCATACTTTTATGATGGTGTAATGCAAAATTAGATGAAAAGTATAAGTGATAAGGTTTAACAAGATATGCATTATAGTGTTCATTTGTTAAGAACCAGGCATGGTGTATGCATTTACGTATGTTTGATAAAAGTAAGGCACATGTGTTTATGAATAATGTATTGAATACAATATGAGCATTGATACATATTGGTAACTATGATTTAATTGAAAGTAAGTATATGAGGATAATGAAAATAATGGGATGAGCATTATGGTACATGGCTAAAAGGCTAAGGTGAGCACTTTAAATGCTTAAGGCATACATATAGAAATACTTGAAAGATGTTAAGTAATGTGAAATAAGATGTATTAGAAATATACTAATTAGCAAACATATGTGATCATGTGTATTAAATCAAAGAATGATTAAATGCCTATATAATAATAGAAAACCTAGCTTGGATAGATTGATTAGTCAACTAAGAACATTAGCAGCTACTAGGGTGCTTCAGTGTCACTTAATGGCCTATAGGCTTGTATTTGATGTGGGTGTTACCACATAAGCCCCATCTGGGTATTACAAATATTCGTATGATGTGAATGCAGTCATGTAGGCACTATTTAGGTATTGCATAGGTACTTATAATGCAAGTACAGCTGCATAAGCCCCATTTAGGTACTATATATATTTAGTGCTAGTATAGATGCATAAGCACTGTTTGGCTATTATACATATCCCATTTTCTAGTTTTGGAATCTTTTACATTTAATATAGGCAAAGTAAATAAATGATTCAAGTGAATAACAAATGGAAAATTTTATGAAAGCATGTAAAATGGATATGTGAATGTTATAATGGTTATCCATGTAACATTATGATATAAATTGTATTTTGTGAACATAAATTGTCATTAAATATCATTATACATTTAAAATATTATGTAAAAGTTAACTTAATACAATAAAGATAATATGCTTGGAGTGTTATTAATTTATTTGCTTCCTTATATTTTTGTTGTGCCATGAAGAGTATGCATATATTGAAAAAAAATATGGGTGTATGTTGCATGTGGTTATATGTGCATAGTGCTACTGTATACACCACTAAGCTCCAAGCTTAATGCATTTTTTATTTTTATGGTGCATTGGAAAAAGAGTAGAGTGAAATTGTAAAGTTTCAACCCAGCTGTGGAAGATTAAGAGAGCTCTCTTTTTGATATATTTATGGTTTTTTATTTTTATGCAATGTATCATGATAGAGCACTCATATTTTGCACAAAGGGTTAAGCCTAAACTTGTATATATAAATGCTTTATAACCCATTAAGAAAAGTTTAGATACATGTGTTTATATATGTAATGATTATGAATGATATTGCTTATGTTATATTTTAAGTATGAGATGAATGATCAAAAGGATCATGACATGATGACTTTAATCCTATAC
>CANXYI011520424.1:0-18523 GCA_948208565.1 Hura crepitans
ATATGTATACATGTTAGCATAGATTATGTTAAACCACAAAGGTAAATGACCTATATGCCTATGATCATGATGTAACAAATTGATAAATGGTAGACCATAGGGTGATTTCTAAAATGGAATAGGAACTACGTGCATGGTTAATTGGCATAGTATACTCAAATATTAGTATAGATGTATATAAAAATCATGTACTGGTTAATTAAAAGTTTTCACATGTAAAGAAATAATTATTAAAGTGTAATTAAGTTATGGATGATATATGTGTTGAACCTAAGGGCATGTTATATATTGCATGTGAAAACTCCTTTTTGCTTAAACACATATGTTACCAAAAATTTAATTTATATTATGCATGTGTCATATATTTATGATTTGAATGTAAAATATGAGAATTTATGTAAACATATTATTATTGGATACACCATTAAGCTATAAAGCTTAGCACATCATTTGTTTGCGATATATAGGATTTATGGTGGCACAATTAAAGGATCTACAAGTATAAAGTTTATGGGCCTTTGAAGAGAGGTTGTGTTTGTGGTTTGTATGTACTGTGTATATAAAAGAATGTAAAGTTTTGTATAAGCACTTATATGTATTCTGTTAAGGGCTATAGGCCTAAGTTGTATCAAAGATGTCTATAAACTCTCAAATATGGGATGTATGCCGATGTGCATATATATCATGATGTATGGTTACTTCATTTTGATTTACAATGAATGTTGAGATGACGTGTGTATAGTTGGTATGTTTAAGTTAATTTAGATGTTGGATATGTGTGTCATGAATGATCAAGAGGATCATAGAGATTTGAGATATATTATGTGAGTATATAGAAATTCTTTGTTATGCAACTTACTATTCACAATAGGAATTATACCACTAATACAACTGTTATGCTATCAAATTTTCAACATAATGACCTTTAGATAGTTTAACCTATTAAGTGGTTTTTATTAAGAGTGTTTTTAATGGATTTATGATTATCAAGTATGGAAAAAGTTTTTTTTTAGTAATCTAGATATTAGTTTGGATATTTGGTTGTGTGCCTTCTCTCATCCAAATCTAAGCGATTGGGTTAGTTAAAGGCTGTCACAGGGCCTAGACATGTTTTTAAATGTTTTATGATAGCTTTAAAGAAAGTTTGTATGGATGTATATATATATATGTATATATTATTGTAAATATAGCCTTATTTGTGATTACTTGAGTTGGGATATATGTTGTGTATGTTGGATGATTAGAAGGATACATGTGAATTGAGATATGATGATTGAGTGTATAGAAGTATCTTTCCCGCAAGTTACTATTCATAGTGCGAATGGTGTCATCAATATAATCATTATACTGTTAGATTTTTTACACGATGATTTCATGAATAATATAACCTCTAAATGGTTTTTGTTAGATCAAGTTGTAAAGAGATTGCATGTTTAAGTAAAGTAAGTTTACATATCTTTTTGTTTGCTGCTCCTTATTTAGATCTATCTATCAGGTCAGATGAAGGTTGTCACACCACCTTATATAACACCCCTCACTCGACCTGCTAACTAGATTCGAATGAAAGATGGCACATTGTGATACCCCTTACCCGAACCATTTTCAGCTCAAATAAAAGATGTATGTGTAATTATCATGAAATATCATAGGCCCACATGTAAACAAATCATGCCTTATAAATACAAGCACATAAATGAAACTATCCCACTAAGACAAAAATTCAGCAACATAATGGCTGCACAATGCCATATCCCAAAATAAATCTTGCACAAAATATCACTTTTATAAAACCTTAATCCACCATCCTAGATCCTTTTAATCCTCATAGCCTATCTTAGTCAACATTATCATAGTATATCCATCATATCAATCATAATAGCCACACCATCATCATAATTTTAAACCCACACACATACATGCCACAGTAATGTTACCATTTGTCATATTAAGTTACATACTCAAGCTAAACTTACATAGATTATGTACATGTGACAAAACTAACTTATCCCAACTATTTACATATGAGTGCCATCTACTTTTATGTATATGACACTATTAAATACAAAAATTTTACCAAAATGATAATAGCCAAATCTGCTACACTGCTGCTTTGAGACTAGCTCAGTGCTAACTATCTACAACCTATGCATTAAAAACACAATGCACTAATCATAATGCTTAGTGGTGCATTCAATAAATTATACTTACGCTTGCATACAAAATCACAATAAGCATGCAATGCAATATAAAAATATATCCTAGAGCATTCACACACAATGTCATACTTATATGGTTACACACTTAACCATATTATGTTACTTTAGTTCCATTTATGATATTTATGTTCTTAATTTATTTCCTTGCTTATTTTTCATTATTTTACATAGTACTCATTTACCATTTACTTAGCCTATACTTGACATAGTACTCATTTACCATTTACTTAGCCTATACCTAGCAAACACAAATCCTAATATTAGATATTGGGATCATGGTGTGCAGTGGCTCGCATTTTGGACCTTAAGGCTTATAACGCCCAAAAATCTCGATGCTATAAAGAGTACTTCCTGAGATATGAATAGTGTTTCCTAAGATTTGGGTCACACTAATCTTACTGAACGGAGTATTAATCATAATATAATTTTGGGTGAAACTTAGAGTCAAAAAGATGTCATTTTGATGGTTAAGATTTTACAGCAATGTCACTTGAATGGTGACTTAATTTTAGCTGAACCATAAAATATTCAATTTTTGCTCAGAAAATTTTAGGATTTATACAACTTGATACTCATATATTCCAAATAGTCCATTGGCACTAGAATTGGAATTTTTGAATATTGGAAAGTATTTTTACTAAATTAGGTAAACTTAAAAAGTTGTATTTTTATTGGTTTTCTTAATTTTTGAGCTTGGGTTTTTAGAGGCTTATGGGACTTGATTTTATATGATTTTAAGGGTTTAATTAGATATTGATTGAAGGTTAAAAAAGGGAGAAATTTGAATTATATGGAGGAAAAGAGGGGTTGATTTATTTTAAGTCATATATGTAAATAAGTAGTCAAATGGCTTAAAATAGAGTCAACCTTGGAATAGTTCATCACCCTTCTCCCTCCTTTCTCTTTTTCAGTCAATGTTATTGCTAAGGAAAGGAGTCTTCATTTTTCTTCTTCCTCCCTTCAATCTAACACCAAATTGAACCATTCCACCCTAAATCTAACCCTCTACAACCCTAAAGACCTTTCCAAACAAGAAATACAAGAAATAACTAAGAATTTTTAAGGTTGGAAGTATGGGTAAATAGTGTCACAATTTTTGTTAGGTAAGTTTTTTTGACTTTTGACATTTTTCTCATGTTCCCTAGGTGCCTAAAAGCATGCATATGAAGTTTTTTTAAAGTTTTGATGTACATTTGATTTTATACGAATTTTTCTATAATGAGCATATTTTTTGTTGTTGAGCAAAGTGAGAGGAGTAAAGGAAAGGGCAAGGACAAGGCATAATCAAACTTGTTAGTGTATTTTTAAATTTAAGTAAGTGTAATCAATGAAATTTAATGTGTATGTGTATGTGCATTTATGTCAAAGTGTATGTGTTATTGTATGTAAATGTGCTAATTAGCATTTGATGGTATTAAATGCTAAGGAATCATATTATATGACTTTATACTTATGTATTATGATATTGAAAATGTTTGAATGAATATGGTTGGTGCACATTGCATGATGGCCGAATGGTTTGTAGTGCATGTATGCATGTTTGATGATGCTCATGTACACATAAGAGGATGTATGGTTATGAATAGTGTTAAATGAGTGTGACATCTTGTAATGATGCATGAAAATTGATAAATTGAGTGTAGGGTGTGCAAATGAATGCATGGCCGAATGGCATAAAGAGTAAGTGTGTGTATGTTGGAGATTATGCATGCACTTGAGTTAATTTCGTATGAACAATGTCATATGGCTATGAGTATCTTATGATATGTATGAAAATGCTTACATGTATTATGGAAGTGTGAGATTACGTAGTGGCTAAATAGATTATCATTCATGTTTGAGATATTTGAGGCCAATGATTTTACAATTATGTTTATCATAATGATATAATGAAGTATGCTTAGTAATCTTTATGGTCAAAGATAATGTATGTTATAAAGTGATGGCAGTCATAGATACATAACCAAAATAAGTATGATGTTTATGAGAATAATATGATGGCATAGTTCATCTTACTATTCTAACAAGTATGTGTCCATGTTATGTAACATGTGCATATGTGCTTATGTAAGCATATAGAGATATGTATAATTATGTATGTTATATGCATATGGTAAAACATAATGGGAATTTAAAGATTAATATCTTTCCCCAATTGGTCATTGGTTGGACAAACCTTCTTTAAAAAAAATTTACTTAAGCCATTTAAAATAGTGAAACAAAAAATAAACTTGGTGATTAGTCTATACAAGTTAACAATCTAGATTGGATAGGTTGGTGAGTTAACTAAGGGTTTAACAGCTGCTAAGGTACTTCTAGATCTAATGTTGTGACCTATGGGTCTTATATTGATTTTTATGACCTACGAGTCTTATGATGAGATTTCTAGGCTTTTTATAATCCCAATAACCTTCGAGTCTAGGTTACTGGGCTTTTATAGTCTTAATGACCTTCGAGTCCAAATTTTTAGGCCTTTATGGTTCTGATGGCCTTAGTGGCCTAGGTGTCCTCATTATCCAGTATAGTTATGTGTTTTCTCAAGTATGGGCATAAAACATGTTTAATGTTGAAGCTCAAAATAAAAAGGTTAAAAATTAATGTTCAACATAGTTGTTGGATGTTTGCTTATGATAATATGTATACTTTATGAAGTTTGAGACATACACATATATCTTGCTTATTTTAAATATTACATTCTATACACATATAACTATATTTTTCCTTGCCATCAATATACATATATGAGTGTAAATGTGTGTGCACTTAAATTTCCTTGATTACACCACTAAGCAAATTCAATTAGTGCATCATTTTGTTTGCAATGTGTAGGTTGAAAAACCAGATTAGATTCAAAGCCTAAAGATTTGTTGTAGATCAAGAGAAGAACGCTTTTTGGAATTTTGTTATTCTATATATATATTATGTGATTTAATTAAATAATGGCACTTATATGTAGCATGAGAGGGATTGAGCCTAATTTGGGATGTAAATGTTTTTGTAACTTTTAAAGCAAGTTTAAGCTATATTTTATGCTTGTATGAAATATCTTCCTATGGAATGTTGATTAGATTGTCTTGATGTTGTTGGTTAGAAGGACCAATTTGAGGTTGAGACGCTATTTGTGATATATAAAAGTGTTGTTTAAAACCTGCAAGTTACTATTCATTTTGGGATAATATCCTAGTACAGTCATTATGTTGCCAAATTTTTGACACAAGGATTCCTAAAACCGTTTTTAGAACTTATAAGCGAAATTTTATTTTTAGACATTTTCAAAAGTTTAACATATAATTAAATGATATCGAAAAGGGTTTTAAAATTATAATGGTTTTTCAAGAAAGTAAAACTGGATGACGCTTTGTGTGTCACTTTTTATTTGGGTCTACCAATCAGATCATGTAAGGGGTGTCACATGGCTACTACACTAGCATGAAAGTGTGCAATGGGCCTACTATACCTCATGGTTACTACACTAGCATGAAAGTGTGTAATGGTCCTACTAGACCTCATGGTGGCTACACCTAGATGAAATATCAAATCATCAATGTACAACATATAAGTATGCAGTGACCCTCCTAAACCTTAGGCCGGCCGCACCGACATAAAAATAACACTAAAGTGCCCTAGCAGCTACTATCTCCCTAGTTGACCAATCAACCTATGACACCCTTTACCTGAACCATTTCAAGACCCGAATAAAAGATGGCACTATAAAACTTAAACACTTCTCTTAAATGACCTTTCTTAATGAACAATAGGAATTAAACTTAAGTCGATTATTTAAGAATTTAGAACTATGAACCCTATTTATCTTGACATTTTAGAAAGTTTATTTTAACAAAAATCCAATAACATAACGGTTGCTCAGAGTAAAAACCAAAATTTTAAAACCTGCATAAAAGCACTTCTATAATCTTATGTCTCTGAATCCTTCATAGACACATCAAGACCATTGCCAAGTAACATTGCATTTCCATCACATTATCAACATGTATCCCCAATAAATACCCAACATCATTTCTTAAATTCACATATTACAATCTAATATGTTACATATATCTCATTTTAAGACATATTCAAGCTGAATAACTATTATGCATTACCTAATTTTTACATTACAATAGACCTATACATGAGTATCCAACTAGCCATTACATCACCACACACACACACACACACACACACACATATACACTTAGACATTTAAAAGTAATTAAACCTTCCAATGAAAGAGATTTCTTTATGTACATTGTTGCATGTTGAGGCTAAATCTATTGTATCATGGTTATAACCTATGCATCAGCAAAATTGATATGCTAAGTATACGCTTTGTGATGTGTTCATTGAAATATATATTTATACACATGAAAGCACATGATACATACATCAAGCAAACTTGTAACACTACAAGTTCCACATTACCAATTCATATTTAATCTCTTAAAATTACCTAATAGTTACATCTTTAGAATTTCATGAATGTAAAGCCATTACATTTAACATAGCTGCCACACTCAAATAACATACCATACAAATAACAATAACTACACTTTGATCCCATACATCACCTTTTGCTTTTGTTAACCCTTTTTAGTTTAAGGTTTAAGTATAGTCATTTCACTTAATTATATTTCTAATGCATTCATTGTGTAACATCTAAATTTTAATTCAGAAGTCAATGACATTTACACTCTATTACCTTAACCGTTCCATAAATAATCCTATTAATATACTCTTTACTCTTGATTGAGTAACTCATTAGTATACAGTATGACTTAAGTTACAACCATTTACTTCCATAGCATTTGTCATATTTTATGTGTATGACCTATAATATTCTTTAGTCCATTTTTTTCTATTTTAACTGATAGTTAAAATTCCCATTACAATGAACTTTCCATGTTTAATACCCTTATTTCACTAATGTTATATACTGACCATATTCATTATGACTACATCTTAAATCCAATCCACTTTTTATTTAGATTTCATCAGGATACTCATTTTACATATTATAGTCTGTGATTACATTAAGCATCCTTGTTTTAAGTCTTTTAGTTCTTTAACATATACTTAAGAGATTACGCCTAAGATACTAGATATCGAGATCAAATCTCATGCAAGGGCCCATATTATAGACCTCAGTGGCTGCACCTACCATAATATAATCAGGCCCTCAAAGACCTCTCGATAATAAGGATAGTCCTCAGGAACTTCCCAATATTAGAATAGTAGGGACAACCCTCATAGACCTCCCAATATCAAGGTAGTAGGGATAGCCCTCATGGACTTCCCAATACCAAGGTAGTAGGAACGGCCCTCGTGGACCTCCCAATACCTAAAAGTGTGTAGAGTTTAAGTCTAAAACCTTAGCGGCTACACCCCACCATACAATAGGCAATGATCCTCATATATCAAAGCCAACAGCAACTGCTAACTCCTTAGTTGACCTATCAACCTATTCAGTAGGTTATCTAACTCATATAGGCCTTATTCCCTTTTATTATCTCATTGTCATATTATTACTCAATGTTTCTTGCCTTTAAGTTCAAGTGTCTTTGGTCTCAGTAACTCATCTTAATATTACATAGAGTCGATGACTCAAACATAATCATTCTCTTTATTTCACAATCATATCCCATAGTCCCCTCATGGGATTTCATTATGTCATTACTTATTACATTTCATCCTTTAACCATATTGTTTAATTCATTAATCATTTTTGAATTTGAACTTTTTCCATTTCATTTGCCATTTCATATTTCACACCACGTAACATATTCATGTTCACATTTAGCCATTATCTTAACATTATTCATGTCCCCTTAGACCATGCACTTATCAACTATACATATCTATGGCCAAGGCACTATCATTACATAACATAGCCATTTCTCCACTTAATCATAAATTTATAGCCATTTCTCTACTTAATCATAACTTTAGGTCCTATTACATGTCATCAATTAGGTTCACACACCATAATTTTCATGATATCCCATTCAGCCATTAACCATTTCCCTCATCAATATCATTTCTATTAAATTCTCAATTAAGATAAGTTGTAACACTTAAACAAAACTAAAGACATATAAACTTCATTCAATTGCAATTATGTCCACTTACCTTACAAAGAGAACTATTTGGCCATCATAACAAAACATACACAAACCTCATTCATCATCAATTTCTTAGTTCACTTATACTCACAATATACCATTAAGGCCATTACACTTCAATTCTTTTATACCTCACTTAAACACATGCACACACCTACCACACCATTCGGCCATTAGGCCCTCATATGCATACATCTCAATTTACACTTATTTAACAACTCATACATGTTTATTTTGATCCAATTACATTATTCATGCATTTACTACTCATACATACTCAAAAATATGCACACACCATATTTTCCATACACATATACACACACTTAAAATGATCAACTATATGGAATTCAATACATATCTCTTTAAACTTACTTACATAAGTAACTTAAATTCTTACTCGATTACATCTATATTTCATTTATTTTAATTTGCTTAGGTTTTGACCATGAGGGTGTCAACCCTCTTATACACTCTTCCTTTGCATTACTCCATTCTAAC
Organism: Hura crepitans; assembly: GCA_948208565.1. Classification (NCBI taxonomy): domain Eukaryota; kingdom Viridiplantae; phylum Streptophyta; class Magnoliopsida; order Malpighiales; family Euphorbiaceae; genus Hura; species Hura crepitans. Next base: position 8,834 of record CANXYI011520424.1, read on the forward strand.
ATGCTTCAGTTATGTGCTTAAAGTTATATACACACGAAAACAAGCTTAGCTCTCACATTTACACCTATACACATACTAAGCATACTATTCATCCATAAGCACTCTCTCACACCATTTCCTTTCTTTTCCAATCCCCTATCCATTCCTACCTTACCCTACCATTCATTTAACATGTTTTATGTTTTACTTAACATTAAGCCACATCTAATGTCTTACTCAAGTATCACATATACTACACACACACATTTAAATGTCTTACTAAAATATCACATATACTACACACACACATTTAAACTTGAGTAAATCCATATTAATCAATTCATTCATCACTAATCCCATTTATTTCATTTAGTACACTAGGTTTAACATAACTAAGATACATATTTAAGATCACACACCATTTAGCCATTAAGTTGTATTGACTTTAACTATTATGTTTCATCATAATTTATACTCAAACCATAAATTAAGCATACATTTAGGCTAAATATGTCAACTAACCCATTATTCATACACTTACATACACCAATTAACCATACTCACTTATCAATTCACACTTTAATTATGCACATAAACATAATTTACATATATTTTAATGAACACACTTACCTAAATGTCTCTTAGCTTCAATTAGGCCTCTACACACCATTCTTTCATTAACTCCTTCAAGTTCCCACCATTTCCTCTATAACATACACATAAATTTACATTAGGAAATTCCTTATAAATTACACAATGCTCCAAAATTTAATCTAACTTTAGAATCATCCTATTAACACCTAAAGCTACCTAGGAAAAATAATAAGTCACAAAAAATAAACACTTTTACCTTAAAGTGTTAGCATTCATCAAGTGTTGTCTTTCTCAATTTCAAGCTTCCTTTTCCTTTTCTTCCACTAGAGTAAGTGTTAGGGAGTGGTAAAGGTCATTTTAGAGGTGGGAATTGGTTTAGTTGAGTTAGATTTAATAGTGATAAGAAGAAAAAGTGAAGGAAAGGGAGACCTCTATTATTATTGGCCATGGGAGCAAAAAGGGGGAGGAATGTAACACACCATATACCTAACTCGTTGCTAGATCGAATAAGAGACATCACTTTCTAAAGGTCACCCACCTTTATGCTACTCTACCTCACTCACATTTAACTCTATATAATCACAGGTTAACAAAAATTTTATAGCATAAAGGTTGCCTAGATGAAAAACTAAAAATGTTATACCTACAAGAAAATACTTCTATAGCCATTTTCATATACTGCCATAACATCTGGATCCTTCTAATCCTCTAAATACCCTAACCAATATCAATATCTTATCAACATCTCAATAAATAAAATAAATAACATCAAATTAATCAATACACAATTTATAATAGGCACACTTACATAAATCATACATCTTACAATCTAATTCATCTAATAAGTAGATGAATGGTATCATAAAATACTAGAATAAATATGCACACTTGAAACCAAACACATTCCTATATATGAGTACCACTAGTCTAACTATTATACACATAAGTGCCACTGGTACACCTATCTTAAAGGTCTTCTGCTACAGTGCTGCCTAAAACTATACTGCTAACTACCATCACTACTTGCACATCAAAAAATTGACACACTAAGTATACACTCAGTGGTGAATTTAATGAAACATGCATTGTATTATACACACATATCACACAATTATGCTAGATCTCTTAGTCATGAATCATTGTCATATTACCATTCTCATATTAATACTTTATTACATTATTAACTCCCAGTCTTTTATTAACTTAACATTTCATATTTATTATTTTGTGATTATAGATTATATGTCACTCATTTACCATCAATTAAATTAAGATCATGCGATAGTTTAATTATCTTATGCCTTTTAAAGTAACTATATACAGTATTTTATTATGACCATTCACATCCTTGCTCCTACCTTTACCCTAACAGGTCAAGACATTTCTTGCAAGCTCAATTTCAACTAATTTTTTATTAGTTTATTTCTAATCTTATCACCTTTTATTATCATAACACTTTCTTCATTAGACCACTTACCATATTTTCGAGCTCGTACTCAAGAACAACTATTTACCATTGGATAATGGGATCTATCTCATACAGTGGCCCATATTATGAACCTCATAATCTATACACACCATCTATCTAATAGTAGGGATCAATTCAAAAGAACCTCCCAATACCAAATGGCAAGGATTAACCCGTGTAGACCTCCCAATAAATAAGATAGCAGGGATAAGCACTAGTAGACCTCCTAATATCTTAGAAAAAGGGGATAGCAGGGATAAACCTCGAAGGACATCCCAATATTCCAATGCATGTGGATAGTAAGGATTAGCCTTGGTGGACCTCCCAATATCTAGTCAAAGTTGATAGTAGGGATCAGCCCTAGTAGACCTCCTAATATCCAAGAATGTGCAAGGCTCTAGTCAGAACCTCGGTAACTACACCTACCATCTAATAAGGCAATAATCCTCATAGCCTAAAACCCCAAGCAGCTGCTAACTCTTTAGTTGATCGATTGACCTATCTAGTAAGTGGTTTAGCTAATATAGGCCATTACTCCACATTTCACTTTTCATCATTCTTATTTACTTCCTTTACCACTTTCAGTGTGTTCATTTTCGTTTCTTAAATTTTTTTAATAGTTTCATCTGAATTCATTATCATGTTCTCTCTTTTTAATTACACCCATCTCATAGTCACTAATTATCTCATATCTCTTTTCATATGATTTATCTTATACTTATTACTTTTCAATTTAATATCATTAATACTCGCTATGTTAGTGAATCATAAATCCTTTATAATGTCGATGCACAACCATCATTACTTGGTAATACCACTTTTAAGTCTATGAGTTCAGTCATAGTTCCATATACACTTGCTTATTACTACCCTATAAGCACATGTTATAAGTTTGTATAGTCTCATCTTTTACCAGTTATTTAACTTAACTAATTACACACTTTTATTCCTTACTTTACAATCAATATCACAATGTATAATGTTGTATATGCTTATACTGATTAGACCACTAGTCTTAATATCCTAAGCATGTTGTTATACTATCCTATTTGGCCATTCCTATATAATCATTTCCTATATCTCACCACATAACAATAGTCTAGGCACAACATTATACATGCGTGCCTTGTTAACTATAATAGATTCAACTATTTATGGTATTGCTCCCATATCTGACCTCCCCTCACCTATGTTTGAATCAATTACTTCTAACGTTGTTCCCATATCTTACTACGATGCCATATTATTTCATTAATCTCACACTTTTATTATCAAGTTCTCATTCATCCATGTTCACTAACCATATACTTTTAGGAGCATATGTACTTTAATTGCCTTAAAACCATGAACATACACCATATAACCAAGTTTTATACCATTCGGCCACTACCTAAAAATACTCATACACTAAAGCTTACATTATTTTACATTCTTGTCATACTTTTCATTTGATCATCATCTCATTTACCTTACTCCTATATATTAATCATACACAATTACCTTAAGTATACCATCTGGCTATTGTATCAAAATTTTCATGCTCTAAATTTCTCACTTCATTCTTGTACCAATCATATTTACTACTAAATTGCCAATTTAATCACACTTTACATGCCATACGACACTTAAGCATACATACAAACTTCAAGGCCACACCATTTAGCCATTCACTCACCACACACCTATACATTCTCTTTCCCCCATTTCTTCATACATTTAGGTTTATTATGATCACTATACCTTACATATATACTCATTAATTACCAACACACACACATGCACTTGTCATAATAATTCCATACACTCATTTTCACACACATATACTATAACTAGTAAATATTCAATGCATATTTCATCAAATTCACTTATAGTAAACTCTATAGCTCTCCAATTAGGCCTTTAAATCCTTGCTTTCCTCTTCCACCATCAATTCATTCACTTTAACTACAAACATATTCAATTTTCACCTTTAAAAATTCATAATAAATTTTGCACATATCCAAATTAAAATCTAATTACATATTTAATACTATGTAATAAAAATATTAAACCTTGAAAGAAACCACTTACTCACCAAATTGTCACTATTCACCAAGTGCTAAATTCTTTCAAATTATACCCCTTCTTACATTTCTCTTACTAGAATCATAATCTAAAGGTTATCAAGGCTTGATTTGGTTGTTTAATCATGAGAAATGGCCTTATTTTAAGGTTAAAAAAGGGAAAAAATGAGAAAAAGAGATGGGAACATCAACCTCCATAGAGAAATGGGGGAGGAAGACAACCCCACACATGCAAATCCACACACATGTGTCCCCACCTTTTAAATTAAAAGCTTAGATGGCCTAGATTGTGCCATGTGTCAATCTAACAATCTAGATTAATCCTATATATATTTAAAGCTTTTAAAATACAAAATAAATTCTAGAGGTCTCTAAAAATCATGCTTTTAGTGTCAAAAATTAATGAACTATTTCATTAATAGACCTCTAAAATCTCAAGTCAAAATTCCAAAGGGAACTAGGTTAACTATTCACTCATGTAATTAAGAAATTTTGATTAAATATCAATCGACCTCAGAAAATTCCAATTCCTTAACCATTGAACCATTTAGAATTTTTTACCTTTAAGGGGCACATCCCGGGCATTTCTTGGCATGACACAAAATAAAGTCACTATTCACTATATATCAATGTAAAATAATTTATTAGTTATGCTAAAAGTGCTAATTATTTCATTTTCATCATTATTTTTCCCCGTCAAAGGTTTGTGACTAGTACTCCCCTTTAGCCTTCTCGGTGTGACCCAATTACTCAAAAAATACTATTCATGTCTCCAGTAGTACTATCCACGAAATTGAGAATTTCAGGCATTATAATCCTTCCGCTCTTAAGAAATTTCATCCTCGAAATTTCCCTGGTACAATAATGATACCATTAAGCTTCTGTTCATATTCCAATCTCTTATATGACATCCTTAATTTAATAGTGTTGCCTTGATACTTTTATTTATAGCATCAGTTCACTTCTCAATTCCTTAACTCCTCTAGCTAGGTTTAGTATTTCTTCCTCTTCATTAACTAAATATTATTTTATTTAGACATCTCATATTGATGTCACCTAGAAAGATTTAAATTTATCTCTCTCCCAATGTAACCACTTATTGCATATCATGTACTTATTATATTTTTTTTAATAATACCAATCACTTTATTACTAGCCTTACATATGTTGTAATTCCATGTAGGCTAATAAATCTCGATTCAGTTAGCTCTCCTTCTCAATTCGAAACATTTCTTATTAAGGAAGTGCCCTAAGGTTTACTATTTTATTAACTTCATGTTTGATATTTTCCCTTTCAGATTGATGTATGATTCTTATCAATTTATTACTAATTCCATTCATTGCTTCATTAATTAATCTTTTCCCAACTAACTTATGTTCTACACCTTTCATTGTATCATTTTCCATAAGAATCTGGGCCTAAGCTGGCTTAATAGCTATTATCAGCTATAATTTCATTTTTAAGTTCTTATGTAATCCACTTAGATACAATGTCTCAATGTTATTACTGTGACACCCCTTACCCAATCTAAATGCTAGTCGATTACCGAGCTCAACTAAGGTGTGCATGCATATCAAGATATCTAAACTCATTATACTTTTTTCATGTTATAAAACATTCTCATGAAAGATACGATGTGTAAAAATATGGGTTTTCAAAAACCTTTTTTAAATAGTGTTACTTAATTAGAAATTAGGAATCCTTGTGCCCAAAATTTTAGTAGCATAACGGCTATACCGAGCACTATCCCAAATTTTTGAATAGTAACCTATATAAGAAAATACACTTCTATACTCATTTTTCACACTTCTACCATTTCATGTGATCCTCTTATCACTCCAACAGCACACAACACAATCACAAGATGTCTCAATCTCAAAAAGAGATATCATACAACATAACACATAATTAAATAGTTTATAAAGGCTTACAGACTTTAAAATCAAAAATAAGACCTTTAAATACAATTTAGGCCCATTCCCTTACATTGATCATATCAGTGCTATCTATACATCACATACTATTTACATTACAATCTTTACAAAAAAAAAAGGCCTTCTCTTAATAATACTTGATGTCTTGAGGCTTGTGTATCAAAAAGTCTTTTTACCTACGCATCATAAACATACAACACGCTAAGCCAATAATCGAAATAACATGTACTTATAAGCATTTTAACATAACATGTGCATATACGATTCATTTCTATACATAAATAGACCATGTAATTCATAATGCTCATGTAAATGGTGATATACCAAGTTCATGACCAAAAGGCATACATCATGCATATAGGAATCCATATGACACATATATGGCAAACAAGCATTTAAAATCAACCAATCATCAAATTGAGCCATTATCAACTCATATAAGCATTAATTGTTATATTAGCTATCATGGCATATATTATAGGTTGATTTAATTATTTTCTTTATTAAATTAAGCCCATTTTAGATAACCTCAAACCAATGGATAATGGGATCATGAAATGTGTAGTAGCCCATATTTTGGACCTTTTAGCTGCTGCACAAGCAAAAAGTTGTATAATGGCCCTTACGGAACCTTTCGATAGTTGTACCGCATAAAATTATACAGTGGCCCATTATGAAACCTTATGATGGCTACACCCACATAGGTCTAAAAACCTTAATATAAATCCATGGGTAAGACTAAAAGTGTACCCTTGGATCATCAACTAGGCATAAAAATGCCCTAGCAGTTGCTATATCCCCTAGCTAACTGGTCAACCTATCCATTCCTAGGTTGTTGCATCTCATGGGCTAAAACCTTTAAATTTTTGTTTCACCTCATTAAGTAAGCTTAAATGGCTTTTAACCTACTTATTTTATCCATTAAATGACTAAAACTGCTTAATTTCCTTGAAAAAGTTATTTTAGAAATCATGCACCTTTTAAAATGCATTTATGCCATATTTGTTCTATATGCACATCCTAATACCATTTCCTTATCATTTATGGATTTTCAACATGCATTATACATATATGCATTCATTTGAGGTCATATGTTCATTTAAGACACTTTATACTTCATTGTTTATCTGTTTTACTCTTAATATGGCATATTTTAGTGTTAAAAACACTTTCAAGCTTATCTCAGGTTTAAAACATAATTTAGGCCCTAGGCCTCATTTCTTCATGATAATAATCATGTTCATAATCAAATAAAATGAATATAACATATATGCACTTAAATTCTCATAATACAAAAGCTATCATACATATGCACTATTATAGTGCCATTTAGCCGTACATGCCCATTTAAGCATAATTCATGTTCATCAACATGCAGACTACATGGCCATTTTCCATAACATATGCATGTATAATTATAGCTTATGGCACTAAAATTATAAGCCTCCATGACCATTTAGCCTTTCATCCATTAAGCATTTTTTTCCCTTCTTTTGTTAGTTTTACAACTAACATGCTTATTACTTATGCTCTTTATGACCATTGTTCCTTTTTAACACAAGTTACCTATTTCTTATGCTTTTTATTTATGACTACATATACTTATGTATAATATTTCATTTTTATGCACAATTATCAATTATACCAATAGCCATCTTGTTAGTCACCATGTGACCTCACTTATAGCTAATTAGCATACAAGAGGTACGCACCCCCAATCTGGCACTTAGACTATTTGGCCAATGAATAATATTTGCCCATAATTGGTACATTTAACTTATACATTATGCAAACATAATAGACATGCATAACAACATGAAAATTATTCACATAAACACAATTAAAGGCATTTTTACATATTATGTACATATAACTTACATATTGCAAATTTTGACATTTTCCATCTCTAATGCATTCTATTACTTCCATTCACTCAAAAATATGTCTAATATATCAACATACTCCAATTCTTACTTAATTAAGACCTATTACTAGACTTAGACATTTAACCCAATTTTCTCCATATTAGGCACAATATGACACAATATGCATATTTTTCACATCCACTTAATTTCAATCCATGCTCATCATTTTAAACACATTGGCATAATTATTATAAGCCATATAACTTATGAAATGCATGACATTAATGGCATAACACATTTTCAAGCATTTATTACATAATGAGCACAATATGGAGTTTAGTGATTTTAATTGAAATTACACATTCTATTTTGATTACACGTACCAAGGTGGTTGAAAGGGAACCCCAAGATCCATCTATGCCTTTGTTTTGCCCTTATCTCAATTTTGTTCGGAAACCTCTAACATAAATCAAAAAAAAATTAGGAAATCCGTAATAAATCAACTGATTCTTCAAAAATAAATCTAAAGTCATAGAACCTCTCTTGGGCACCCCTAGAACCTAAAGTTGAGAAATCTTACCCAAACTAAATTGTGTCACTATTTATGGGATTGAAAAATTAAGAATTCCAATCAATATCCTTCGGCTATTCCACTTTCTAGAGGTGTTTAATGGTTTAGAGGTTACATAAAATCATTTAAATGGAGGAGATGAGGCTTTAAAGAAGGAAGGAGAAATTACAAATGGTGGAGGAAGGACACTCAATGCTGTTGGCTTTGTGGAGAAAAAGAGAGGAGGATGGTGAAGAGAAATGTTGACTTTTTAATTTAGTTTGACTATTTATACCTTGCAAAATTAATTATTTTTCCCTCTTTTTTCCCATTTTTCCTACTTTTTCCATACCTAAATAACTACCATATTTATTAAATAAATACACTTTTATTATGCCTTACACTCCTCTAAAAATTAGAGCTCAAAAAATGAGGAAAACTGATTAAATACACTATTTTTAATGTTACTCGATTTTTAAAACATTACTTCCCAATATCCAAAAATTCTAATTTTAGCGCCATTAGGCTTGTTAGAATTTTTAACTATCAAGTCATATAAGTTTCAAAATTTTTAGAGCAACTTTGAAAACAATTTACGGTTCAGCTTTGCCTTGGTCACTATTCCCAAGAAACTACCGTAAAAACTTTCTTAGCATTTTTCATTACTCAAATGACTTTCGATTGATCTCAAACTTTGTCCAAAATTATTTCATAATTAATATTTTCATTCGATGGCTTCAATGTACCCTCGGTCTCGAGAATACTATACATCTCGAGAAAGTACTATTTATAATTGTTAGGATTTTTGAGGTGTTACAATTACACTTTTCTCTATTTACCAATGGATTCATCACCAAAATTCCTAACATTCCTTCTTCTATTTCTATTTTAAAGTCTCAATTGGATAGGAAAATTTAGAAAAACTTAATCTTCAGCTTTCACTCATTAGTAATTAAGACATTTACCCGCTAACAATCAATTATATGACTTCAAGCTAGCATATTGTAACGCCTGTAATTTTTTGATATTTTTAAGTGGGACCTCTAAATAGTGAATAGTACTTTTAAGAACCTGGAGTGAATTAAGGTCATGGGATGATAAAATTAAGTAAAACATGATTATGGGTGAAATTTGGGACAAAATTAAAGTCATTTAAGGGGTTAAAATAGATCGTAAAGTTTGCTTATCAATGAATAGTGACTCAATTGAAGCTGAATGATAAATTATTCAAAAGTG
>CANXYI011520595.1:0-14744 GCA_948208565.1 Hura crepitans
ACATTTAAACTCAATCAACACAATCGAATCTTCTTAATCCATCTTAGTATCACCATGTAATAAATCTCAAAGCATTTATTCAACATCATGAAAATAAAGAAATGAAATATAAAAGTAGTACATATTTAAATAATACAAAAATATTTGTGTCATATTAAGAGTTATAAAACATATTAAAAACTAGTTTAGGCCTAATTCCCTTTGTACGACATATGAGTGCCTAACATAATATGCATCCCATAATTTATATGAAGGAAAATATCAAAATACCAAAAGGATGCCATATCTTGATCAACACTGCTGAGAGGCTTTAAGCTTTATTAGTACTTTTACTCTATAAAAACAAATGATACGCTAAGCATATAGCTTAGTAGTGTATCCACTATAACATGATAATGAAATAAGCATGTATACATAGAATAGACATGATGCTTAAATAACAACATGTATACATGAATGTATAATTCCTCTATGAAATGTCAGGCTACATGCAAGAATTCTTAACATAGTTAGCAATTATCAATTCTTATATTTTAGAGAACATGATTAACTTTAATCCATATTTAGTAATATATTTATATTAACCATATTCAATGCCTATAATTAGTAGACAACTCTCAAAACTCGACATCAAGATCACAACCCTATAGGTCTTCTAATATATACAGTGATCCATATTTTGAACCTCACAGTAGCTACACCTGTATAACTATGTAGTGGCCATAATGTCCTCATGACGGCTACACCCATATAATTGTGTAGTGGCCCTAACAACCTCTCGGTGGCTGCACCCGCATATTTGTATAATGGCCATAATGACCTCATGGTGGCTATACCCATATGGTTGTCAGTGGCCCTATGGACTTCATAGTGGCTACACCCATATAAATAGGCATCTATATACCCTATAGCTGCTATTTATCCTAGTTGATTGGTTAACCTATCTAATTTAGGTTGTCATACCTTTATGGGCCTTTATTTCTATATTTTAGATTTTGTATCACTTAAATAAATTAAAAGTCCTTTTAAATGTCTTTAACAAATCCATATGCATTTTAGAGAAACAAGCCAATTTATCTCATTTATTGAAATCATGACAATTCTTAATCTTATCGCTTGAACATACAAGTTTTTATATAACTTAATCTTGCAACAAGTTTGTAAATCTTAATAATGGGCACCTTTCTTCATTTACATAGCATAAATCATTAAGCAATTTGTCAACATATTTATAGTACCTATCAATTTCTTTTTAACTCAAGGTTTCAGTTACAATGGTTATTCAATAATATATCCACATGACTTAGCTCATTATCATACATAACCATATTACACTATCACATTTTCATTACTCATAATTTCAATATGCCTTTAAAGATTGGTATATATTATGAATTAGACCATTTTCCATATATGACGTAATTCATCATATGTAATACATACTAATCCATATAATTCGATTAAGTAAATTCACACTTTTATGTTTACATGTCATTTGACCATCCTTATTCAACACATAAAGAATTTTGTCTCAATCTCCATCATACATTTCCTTCATTTTCTTCATTAATTTAACATAAAAAAACATGCATTCATTAACCTACAACTACCACACACCAATTGACATCTAAGAATTAACTTTACATACAACTAAACATGCATTAAACACACTTTTCACACATATAATCACATGAAATCATACTATAGTGGACACTTCCAATAACAACTTCAATTTCCTTTAATTGGCTTTTTCCTTTCGTTTTCCTTTATCTTTCCCTTTTTTCTCTACATACATACAAGGAAAATGCACATAAAAGTTCAAATAAAAATTCACCAAGCTCTAAACTCAAATTAGACTTTAGAAATATTAAATAGACCTTAAAACCCTTCTTAAAAAATATAAAACCATTGAAAAACCCTCTTACCAAATTTAGAGCTACTATTCACCTGACTCTAAAAGTTCACTTATTTCCTCTAAGAACACCTCAATTAAGCTTTTGAGACTTTAATAATACTTAACAACCTTTAAATTTTGGCTTAGATAGTGTTTAGAGAGGAGAAAGGAAGGTTTGGAAGAGTAAAAATGAAGGATGGCTCATAGAGGAATGGCGTTGGCCATTAGAAGGAGAAGAAGATAGAGAAAGATGGAAATGTTGACTTTTTTAATATATTTGGATGGTCAAGATTAAAAGTCAACAAGATCTAGTGGCCCTCTTTTTTTCTTCTTTAATTCTTCTCTTTTTAAATTATTTTACTCCCTTTAAAAGCTACTTTTAAGGTCCTTTAATATATCATAAAATCATTTACATCAAGACCTAAAAGACTCGTAAAAATTGTGTTCAAAAACTAAAAATCCCATTCAATTAAATATTTTTATCCTAGTTTGATTTTTATAAATTACTTCCCGATATTCAAAATTCCAATTCCATTACCAATGAACTATTTGGAATATTTAAGTATTACGTTATACCAATCCCATGCCATTTTGAGCAAAAACAAAGTATTTTAGGGTTCAGGTAAAACTAGGCTACTATTCCCAACACACTGTTATAAAACTTTACTTGCATTTTTAACCATCTTAATGACTTTGTTTTCATTCCAAAATTTACCTAAAATTATATTATCATTAATACTTCTATTTGGTCATGTTAGTATGACCTAGGTCTCGAGAAATACTATTCATATCCTGAGAAGTACTATTTATAACCCCAAATTTATCAGGCATTACATAATGGGTAGAGAGATATGCCATTTTCTATTGTACTGGCATTAGTAAACCTACCAACAATTAGTAGTATAAATTGGGGATCTTTAGCTTTAACATGGCTTTATAGATCCATTGTTAAGATCTGTCATAGTAGAGCAAACATATAAGGGTATGCTAACAGTGTGCTTGAATGTTTTTTGGTTTATTTATTGATGTTACATGTACCATTTTCTATTTGTCATCATTTGTTAGTTATTGATATTTGATATAGGCATGTGATTATGAGTTCCACCTATTGGCCTATCCTTGTGACCCTAAAGTGAGAGGCCTTTACCTTGTATGAGTAGATAGTTCATGTATGGTCACCAAAAGAAAAGCTTAATAGAGCACTGGGCCTGGCTAAACTTGCTTACTTGGGAAAACATAAAATACAATTATAAAGCAAATTTTGTTAGCACATATCTTAGAACAACTACTTACATTGACTTTCTTTACATCGTAGGTTGATATTACATGGTGGGGTTTGGGATCAAGATCTTGCATTTTTAAGGAGCTTAAGTTAAAGAGCCATCACCATTTCTTGCTTTCCTTCTATACTAGATATAAGTGGTTCTTAGGTAAATGGGTCTTAATTGGGTGTGAGGGCCATTTAAAAGGCAAGTCCCTAGTGCTATCCCCACTCATATGCATCTTGGCGAAGAGATAGGGGATGATACTATTGAGGAAGGCTTGAATGGATTAGACATTGCTCCCTTCATCTAAGAGAATAAAGATTATATCTCTTGGGCTGAGCACTATTTGATTGTTCATGTTCCTATTTTTGCTTCAATTCCTCCTCCTTTTTAGGTAGCATTCATTATATAGTTTTATTTGTTGTACTATTATATGAGTGACTCTTATTATCTTACCATTATTCTTATTATGTGTTTTTCAATTAATTGTGTAATGCTCGTAACTCGAGGCTCTGTGAAGAGTACCACTGAGGCCGAAAAGTGTTCTCAGAGTGTCGGGTCACCTTCATGAGGCTCGAGGCAAGGGCACTGGTCATGAAACTTTGAGGGGCCATAAAATGATGAAATTGACCTAATTTAAAGATTTTGTAGAACCAATAAATTATTTTAGGCTATAACTTAATGGGTTATAAGCTCAAATGGAGTCAGGCTAGAAATGACTTGGGATGTTCCTAGACAGACTTGAAAATGCCACACCTTAAAGGTTAAAAATTCCCTCGAGTTTATTGGTGAAAGAATTTTTGAATTTCGAGGTCATTTGCAAATTTTCTAAATTTTAAATTTTAAGATTTTACACATAAATCGAGGCAGTTGGTTAACTGTCCTGTCAATGGAATTTGGTCGTGAAATTTTATGAGCCCCTAAATGGGACCAATTGAGCATTTTTAAAATAAATATAATGATTTTTAGAGGTTTGAGTAATTTTTAAAAATTTCTCAAAATTTCTATCAAAATTAAGCTTTTTCGAGTTGTTGGAAAGGTGTGTGGGCCTCACCTATGCCACCTCAGCCACTATAAAAGGGCCAAGGTGACACGTGGATGGCCACTTGGCCAAATCCACTCACTTTCCACCTTTCTTCTTCTTTTCTCCCTTTGTTGCAGCTGACGCCTTCTTCATCCAAGAACACCATTTTCACCTCCTTTTTAAAGTTTTTTTGAAGTCTATTAGCATAAAAAATCATCTTAACTTATGAGGACTTAATTTGTGAAGGTGTTGGAGGCTATAAGAGTGGCTATAATTCAAGAAAATTCATAGAAGCTTAAGGTGTCAACAAAAGAGGACCAAAAGGGCAACTTCTTGTGTGTAAGTGTTCTAGCCCTTTTTATTTTATTTCTTAGGAGATTTGATGATTCTAAGAACAACAATATGATTGGAATTTGATTTGGATAAGAGTGTGAATTTTGGTGGATTTTTGAAGGAGGGATGGCGTGTATGGAAGGCAAGGAATAAAGGGAGGATTTTGTGATTTTCTTCAACATAGAAAAGTGGATTCTAACCCTTTTGGTAGTGAGATAAGTAGGTCTAATCCATTCAAAGCATGTGAAGTTGAATTGCCATGAAAAATGCTTAGGAACTTTTTATGAAATTGGTAGATTAGGTGGTTTATGTGTGTAATTTGATAGACTAAGTGTATAACTAAGCTAATGGTGTGTGTAATGAATGTTTGGATGAAGAGAATACATGGAAAGGTGAATTCTTCATTTGGATAAGACCTTTGTGTAGGCATTGTTGTGTGTGTATGGCTTGGAATAGTGTTATGGCATGTTAGTCAAGGTATGTGGCATCTAATATGCTTGGGATGTAAGTGTAAATAGGGAGAACTAAGTGTTTGAATGTATGTTCCCTTGTAAGCCGAAAGGTTCCTTGATGCGGATGGTTTGGGAATCATTTATGTATATGATTTATGGAAGGCTTTTGACTTGTCATGGATGGCATGTGAAATGTGGGTGAAGAACTTAGTGAATTAAGGCTTGTATGTGTGTGTTGATAGTATGGCCGAGGCATGTTATAGGCTATATTAGTCTAATTTGCATGGTAAAAGCATGAATAGTGTGTTTAGGCATGTTTGTGTAACATTTAAGGGTGCATGAATATGTTTAATTAAGGTATAAAGCATGATTAAGGCAAAAGGGACTTATGGTCGAGAGCTTTATAAGGTGAGGTGACATGAAAATGAGGCATGGTTAATGGTATTTGTATGTGTTTATTGGCATGGCATTTAGTACATGGCATGACTTAGATTGATATACATAGTTAGTGTAAGATGAAATGTATAACATATGGGACATGTTTAAAGCATGAGAAAAGGATTAAGAAAAAAGAATTTAAAAGTGACTCAAAATGGCATGAAAAATGGCTTTAAAAAGGGCTTAAAATTATGCATGAACTTGTACCCAAAAGTGACCTATAATGCAATGATTTTGTGTTTTAGTATGTAAGCCATTTGTATGGAAAATGGATGCCTTTCTTTGATGCTGGCTTTAGGGCTATGGACTTATATAATTATTGGTGCAATTGGCATCGAAAAAGGGCTTGAAATGAGCCTGTAATGGCCATCGTAAGTACATAAAATGAGCTATAACTGTCCCGTAAAATTAGATTTTTAGGACTATAATTAAAATGGCTATTTAACATGGAAATATTTGAGTTAAAAATAATATGGTAGACTAAATTGAATATACATGTAATTATGCTCTTAGTTTTGAGTCAAAAAGTGACCGAAAATTTTACCTAATTTTACTTGGCAGGGTTAAAAATGACCTATAACTGTCCAGGTCAAAAAAATTAACTATTTGATAAAAATTTTATCTATCTATTTTTCACTTCTTAATATTAGAAAAAGATGATCAGTAAAGAAATAAACTTAAAAATGCTATTACATGGCCCATTAGCTAGACACCCATTAGACTGGTTGACCGGTCAACTTAAGGATTAGAAATTGCTAGTTTGTCTAATTATCAAACTAGGCTGGTGTAGAGGCTGAGGTTCATAATTGAGCCACTGCACTAGTCTGCATTATAGACACTTCTTTTCTTTGATTGGATATCAAACTATGCCAGTGCAGCAGCAAAGGTCCCTAGAGGGGCCATTTCACTAGTCTGCTAGGCAAACCAGGGTGGGTTATTTAATATGATCAGTGTCTTGAGAGGTCTATGGACTGATCCCTATGCATAGTTATTTAGCATTTTTCCCATTAAGAGGTTTTTATAAACTGATCCCTATAGGCTATAGAGGCTAGTGGAGCGGTCAGGGTCCAGAATGTGGGCCACTGTACATCTTTCAGTTCCCTTTGGTTCTAGTGTTTGTAAGTGTAGTCTACCTAGTGAGGCCTATTTAATAATTTAAATAATACACTTGAGTAAAATAATGGAATAATTGCATGAGTTACAGAAAGAAATTGAATAAAATGATCGTAGTGGCATTTTGGTAATTTTGAGGAAATTAGACATACCATTTATATGACATCAAGCATTTGGCATGTGGCTCACACATTACACCTAGACTATTAAACTTAAATAACATGTGTATTAATACATGTTTTAAATGGTTTAGATTTGCTTACTGAGTTTTATACTCAGCGTACCTATGTTGTGGTACGCAGGTAACAAGGATAAGCAAGCCAGCCTCAGTGATGATGTAGTGTAGCTATACAATAGTTAAAGGGTACAAAAAGTTGTTTTCTTTCTTTTAAGTAGTGGCACTCATGTGATACCCTGTAGGTTTTGGGTTAGCATGCTTAGAAGTTATTGTGTCTGTATATATAACCTAGATGTGATATATATAAGCTATAATGGTGTTTTTTTGGATTGTGTGTGAACTTGATAACTGTGGGCCTAAGGCCTTATGTGGTTGAATGTTGATATATGTATGTGTGTCTAATTTTATCTAATGAATGATTAGGGGACAAGAAGGGTCCAGAAGGAGGTTATGTGAATTTATGGCTTATATAAGTGTTTTGAACTTGTGAAAAATTTTGGTATGCTAATTGGGTAGCCATTATGCAACCTAATTTTTTGTGACCTATAAAGTGTCTGTATAAGCCTTGTCTGAGTCTATCAGACCATGTATGAACATACTTGAGGATTAGATTAGACATGTAAAGAATATCTGATAAAATTCTAGAATAGCCTATAAGTGTTAAGGAGTTTCTCTTGGAGCAATTTGAGGATAGGTGACTTATCGGGAAGTGCCCCTCCTATCGGATTTCTTTATGAATCTGGTAGGGGGTGTCACAAATTGTGTAAGGTATTCATATGTTTTTTTGTTTCTAGTAAGGGCACCTAGTAGGCAATGGAGAACTCAAAGGGAAGGCTCATTTTATGCTTCTATTATTAACATCCCTATGTTTGATGATGTTATTAGGGCATTGGCAAGTCATTTAGGAAATATGGTGATAGTCTATGACACCAACTGCAATACCATTACATGTCCTTTGAGCTTGGATACAAATTTGCCTATTGCATTCCTACCTCTGGATACAACTCTAGTAAATATTCATGCAAATATCTTTTATTCAAAAATTCATGTGCATGCTATAAACAATAAATATCCCATTATGTCAGGTCACAAAATTAGATTTGCAAATAATGTATAGATAAGCACGAGCTTTTATATGAGGTGCACTAGATACATCCACATACTTATTATAAATAAATAACAAAAATGTCTATTTAGCCTGTGTGCATGTAATGCTTGATTTGATGTTTCTTCAGTTATTGGCAATTTTAGAATGTTTGAGTGAAAGCCATCTTCAAGGCAACTTAGAAACAACTAAGGGCTTATAAGCATTTGGCTGGCATGGCTCTAATTGTTATTGATGGATTTTTTAGTTGTGGATTGGATGACACCAAGAACAACAAGGATCAAGAAGATTGAGAGTTTTATCCCCTCTTTCTATGGATTTGGTTAGAATGTATCATTTAAAGGAGTGTTTTATCTTTATAATGGATGATTGTAATATTTAAGTGTAGTTATATTTTATTGTACATCATTATCACCCAAATAATGACTTTATAACTTACTTTGTTCTTATTCTGCTTTGATCTTATTTTTGTTCTTTTATTTTTGTTTTTCTTCATAGTCCTAATTTTTACCCAGAAACTCTAGCAGATTGCTTTAACTTGCTTGATGCACCCTTACGGGTTTTCACACTATTGGGCTTACTTGTTTTTGCTTAGATGGCCTTACGAGTTTTCTAATCTAATGGCTCTCTTTCTTTCTTCTTTTTTTCTATTTTACAACTTTGAAAGAGACTATAATTAAACAACTAGAACTATTAATGAATATAACATATCTGTTACATTCCATGTGTTGTAATCTTTAACTTATAGCTTTGTTTGATAAATTTTCCTGATCTTGTGCTTTAACTAATGGTACACCATCTTTCAATCTTTAAACATATGAAGCAAACTGCACCATACAAAGAACATGCATTATTAGAAATATGAGGAAAATCATTACATTGCTAGAGATTTTAATATCTCAAATGTAACTAACTACATTATACTATAATCAAGGTTTTAAATTACTTCATTTGATATAAAATTGCAAGATAACATAAGATTTTCCATAATAAATATAACTATTGGCACTAAATGCAGTTAAACCATACTAAATCCATTAACTATAAAATATTTCAATTTCATCATAACAATACCCCTGTTATTAACTAGCCCTTTTGAGTTTTCTTAACTGATTATTTTCTTTCATTCCCTTAATTTTTAGTTAGATCGCCCTATATAGAGTTTTCACCTTAGTGGGGTGCTCTAACTTTTGCCGATATTGCCTTTTACAGATTTTCAACTTAAAGAGCTTTTTTTCAATAGTAAAACTTCTTCAACTGACCAATGCTAGTGGGTTCTATAAATTTGTTCCCTTTTAAGTCAATAATCTTTGCAGCTCCTTTTGACAAAAGCTATTAAAGCATATAAAGGCATTCCCAATTGGGTTTAAATTTTCCTCTTGGATCTATGATAGCTATTTTAGATTGTTTTAATATTAAGTCCCTTTCTTTCTACACTTGAAGACTAACCTTTTTATTGAAAGCTCTTGCAACACCTTTCAAATAGACTTTATTATAGTATAAAGCCCTTATTCTCTATTCATCCATAAGCACCAATTGCTAATATCTACTCTCTGCCAATTTTGTCTCTAGTACTTTGGCTTCTAAAATAACTCTCAATGATTAAACCTTTATCAATAATTAGTAAAATAGCTTTGAACCATAAACCAATAAAATAGAGTGGCTCCTATAAAAGTCTTAACTGAAGTTTTATGTCCCACAATACAAAAGGTAATTTGCCGTCCTAATCTTTTTAAGTCTCTACCATTTTTTTACTGAAATTCTTTTCAAGTTCTTATTTGTTGCGTTTATTGCCCATTTGTTTGAGTTCTGTATAAAGAAGACTTATGATGCTAAATCTTGTATTTTGCCAATAGATCCCTTGTTGTGCCTTGAAATTGCACTCTATTGTCAAAAACTATGTGGTGTGGAACCCTACTTTTATGAATGAGGTGTTTCCCTATAAATTGAGTCATCTATTTTACACTGAACTTACTATAGGAACTAGCTTCCTCCTATTTTGATAAGTAATCAATCGTAAAAAAATATGCTTATGACCATTTGAAGCTATCAACCTTATCTCTCTAATTATATCTATTCTTGATGCTATAAATAACTAGGGTGTTGTTAAGCCTTACACCTCTATAGGAGGAAGATCTCATATCCATATGCATTTTGCACCTTTAACATCTCTTAATAAACTCCACATAATCTGTTTCTATTGTTAACTAGTAAAACCCTTATCTTAGAATCTTCTTGGCTAAGCTAATTTTGTTCATGTGAGTTCTATAGGCTCTTGCATGTAGCTTTTCCATAATCATTGTTTTTACCTCTGTTTAACACACATCTTAGCTGTAACCCATCTAGCATCCTTTTATATAGATTACCATCATAGTAGATAAACTGTCTAACAAGTTTTCTTAACATTACATTTTCTTTTTTTTTTTTAAAGCATTTTCTAGATAGACTTGATCTTCTAAATATTATTGCATGTCAAAGTACCAAGGTTTTCCTTCAAATTCCTTTGTTATTTTAACATGCTCTTTCTTAAAACATGGTCTATTAGAACTTGACAACAATACAGGACTCATCTTTACACCTATCAAATTATCCCATGCTGATACTAAGGTAGCCAGTGCATCTATCATTTGAGTTTCCTCTCATGATAGGTGATGGAATATGCAGATGTCAAATTTGGCACTTAATTAACTTAAAATTTTGCATACAAACTAATTTATCTTCCTTAACCACCTATTCTCCTAAAGCCTGATGCACTATTAATATTGAATCCCTATATACTTCTATAGATTTTGCCTATATAACTAATACATCCTTTAAGCTAAAAATACATGCCTCATATTTTGCTACATTATTAATGGCTCAAAATTTTAGTTTTTTCATAAGTTAAAATTACTTAACCCTATGAAGTAACCAAAATAGCCCCTACATTAGGTCCTTTGTTATTAGCTATTCCATGAAAATACATCATCTGCCCTTTTTTTTTGAAATAGCATTTAAAACCTTATCAGGAAATTTGAATTTGAACTGATAACCCTTTATTAGCTATTATGCTAAGAATTTAGCTGTTGCCCTTTCTTTAATGGTTTTTCTAGTGATATACTTTATATCAAATTTTTATAATGGTATTAACCATTGACTTAACCTACCTACTAAAGAGGAAGCATAATGAAGGTATTTAAGTGGATTGTGCCTAGCCACAGCTTGTACCTTGTAGGATTAAAAGTAGTACCTTAACTTTTTTAAAGCCTAAATTACAAATAGATAGATTTTTTGCAATTCCACATACTTCTCTTCATATGAAAGGAATTTTTTTAGTTAGATAATAAATGGCAAATTCAACCACAAATTCATTTTCCTATGTTAACATGGCCTCTACTAAACTCTACTCGATAGCCAGACATAGAATTAGAACTTGATACGGCTGTGGTGATCTTAGAATAGGAGGATTGGTTAAATACTACTTTGTCCTATCAAAAGTTACTTGTCACTATTTATTATATTTCATTCCATTATCCTTCTTCAATAACTTGAAAATTGGTTTACAAATAGTGGTTTAACTTAGTAATAAACCTACTATTGTACTAAATTTTACGCGAAATCCCTCTTACTTATTTTTCTATTTTAGGAGCGGGCATCTCACTAATTTTTTTAGCTTTATCTAGATCCACTTCTATGTCTCATTGACTAATTACATGCCTAAGCAACTTACTAGAAGTCACCCTAAACACACATTTGTTTGGGTTGAGATGCAGTTTATACTAGTCAATCTATTTAAAAAACTTTTCTAGTGTATCAAAATAACCTTCTCTTCTCTTAGACTTAACCATCATGTCATGCACATATACTTTAACTTTGTTGTGAATCAAGTCCTTAAGAATCTTGATTTCTATGTGCTGGTAAGTTGCTTCTGCATTCTTTAACTTGAAACCTTGTAGTAAAAGTTTCCCCATTCTATGATAAAGGCTATCAACCTTGTCGATGATCTTATTTAGAGTCTTATTATACCCGATATATCCATCCATAAAGTGGAATATGTTGGTCATGGTGCTACTATCAACTAGAACATCAATATGAGGTAGCAAAAAATCATCTTTTGACAAGCTTTGTTCAAGTCTTGATAGTCTATGAATATTCTTACCTTTCCATGCTTTTTTGGTATCGAGATTACATTTACTAACTAAGGTGGCCATTTTACCTTTTTTAAGAACTTTGCCTCAATCTAATTATACAGTTCCTCTTTGATCTTTTTAGCCCATTCTGGTTTTAATAAGTCCACACGAAAACCGATTTGCATTTTATTATTAATCCCTTAAATTTTTCTCTCTCTTAAGGGCTAATGTCATATGAAATTGGAATATTGTTTAGGTTTATTTTCAATGCCAATAATAAAAGGTTCTGTTTTAATTGATTTAATGTCATATATGTGTGCATGGTTATAATCATGATGCACTTTTGCCATCAAGCATGATATCAAACAAATAAGCTAAACCTACAAACATTTCATTAAATTTAGAAACAAAGAGGTTATTAGCCTTTAACAATTTAGTTACAAATAATTTATCATTATTGTAAACAAAAATTAAAACATCATTGTGAAAAGTAGCAGCAATAGTGGTGCCTTCATTTTTAGCTTTAGTCTTAGTCTATTCCATAGCTTCTTCTAAGGCCTTTTCTAACTCTACCTTGGCAAGCTTATCTTTCTCTTTAATAGGCTTCCTTCTGATAGCTTTATCAACTAGCTTCTTCAAATGGGGTAGGTTCTTCATAGGCCACCATATTATTTACCTCGTCTTTCTCATTCTTGATAATAGCCATAGTATTCCATTCATAGATATCATTAAAGATATGATGGCTTGGTTTCACCAATTTGCCCATTTTAAAGACTTTATCTTCACCATAGTTTGCCCTTTCAAAATTTCCTTTCAAAAAATAGTAATTGAAAGGAGCGTACACATCATATTTTTTCATAGAACTTGACTCCGCTTTTTCACTATAGCTCTACCCTTTCTTAGACTAGTAGAACTAGCCTTTTATCTCCTTAGGTGTTGGAAAGCCTTGCAAATTCTTCCCTAAACTAGCCTTAGGTAAATAATCCTATTTCTTTATAATTCCGAAAATCATAAAATTAATACAATCATCATAAATAATCCCACTTACCCAAAACCCAGCCAATGGCTGATCGGCAATTCAAAGGGTAGCTATAGTGTTGTACTTAAAAGCCACAATAGTCACTATGCCTCCATCATGAGGGGATTTGATGATTTGATGCAAGGTGGATGGTACACCTCTAGCTTATAGAACTAAGGCCTACTTAGCACGAGGGCAAAGCTAGCCAAGATGTCTTGCACTATAAACATGGCATTGTTTGAGATTGGTTCCACTTTTACTTTAGCTACAAATGTCCCCCTTTGCCTTTCTTGTGCTATTATCATAGGCTTAAATCTCTAAATTTAAAGTAGTTAAATCAACATCTTTGATATATAAATTGGTTAAGATCCTAAGAGGACATATAATAAGAGATGATCCATCATCCACCATGGCATATGATGTCTTCTTACCATTCACTTTTGCTCAGATGAACAAAAGTTAATTATGGCTTCTTCCCTTAATAGGTAACTCATGGTCTTCAAAAGAAATAATCTCCTTTTCTTTCCTTGTAAAACCTTTAAAACTTTTTAAGGTGTGACATTCTTTAGCCAGCCCGATTGTCAAACCCGAATAAAGAGCAACATATAACCATAATCTATCCTATTACTTGTTTGATCATAATCTATCCTATTACTTGTTTGATTTACTTAAAATCTTTTTCCTTTTTAACCTACTACATATCCTCTTATCATACATCTTATAAAAACCTATCTTATTAAAACTTCATTTGAGGTATACTAATAAGGTCCTCGTATCGACATTCCGATAGCATAATGGCTATATCGAGACACTATCCCAAATAGTAACCTGCATAAAAACATCACTTTTAATACATCAAAACACATCTCATCCTTATTTTGGCCTATCTAACCATCTAGACTCAACATCATCTCATTCACAATTATACATAAATATCAACACTTATCTTATATTTATTCCAATCAATACATATACAATAGCTATAAATCATCATATATCAATGATTAACCTTAATACATCCTCAACATATACAACTCACATATATATATATATTTATATATATATATATATATATATATATATATATACACATAAATATTACAAGATCATATAACTTTTAATACATTGCAGGCCCATAATCCATACATTAATATGCATATGAGTGCTCATACACTCTTTCCTTTTTTATTACATACACAGAAATCATATAAACAACATCGTCTTTAAAACCCCACAATCTCTATAGGTTAAAGGTTCTTCCTTTTGAGCTATCTAAAAACCTATGCATCGCAAATAAATGATGCGTTAAGCTTTACGGCTTAGTGGTGTATCTAGTATTGTATGGCACATTCTTTCACCTTTCAATTTATATTAAATAATTTAAATTATAACATTCATAATATGCCAGTTCGCTATGTTAAAAGTCAATAATACAACACGTATAAAAGGCATGAATAAATAAGATATTATCAATATTGAGGATCCAAACATACATGAATATCATAATAAATAACATGCAGAAGAACTATCACCTCAATTTGCATGATTCAATCAATTGCTCATACATAAGCATAATAAATCAGGTGCCTAATGATTATAAATATCATTATCATGCCTTGATTTAAAAATTATCATGCCTTGACTCATATTTTAGCTCACATGTATATCATGCATAAGCCATGGTCTCATAATCATTATCTCATAACATCATCATAAATATCTCATCATAAACATACTCAGACATTTTAGAATTCATTTATAAATCATCAGCAATTAAGATCTAAATCATCAATAATCAATTTATTACGTGATATG
>CANXYI011520742.1:0-11069 GCA_948208565.1 Hura crepitans
AGGATTAATTTTCGGCTAAGGTTAGTATGCTTGAGTAGGCTGAATTATGAGGTGTTTATACCTTAAAATCTGACCTACCTTATGCCTTTAGGTTTTCTTAAATTCCCTACAACCCTTATGGAATAAATTAAACACTATGAATTTTAGCCTTGATTAGTCAACCGTTTGGTTTATTTGGACCATTTTAGGGCTGTGCAAAATCAAACTGAAATTTTGACAATTTGGTATATTCGGTTCGATTTTTTCGGTTCTTCTATTCAATTCTTTTGGGTAATTTCGGTTTAATCGGTTCGGTTCTTAGAGGGCAAAAATCGAAAGAACTGAACCGGCCGAACTTATTAAAACGACGTCATTTTGGGACTTTTATATATAAAAAAATAAAAAATATATATAGTTTTGGTTAATTCGGTTTGGTTCTATATAAATATCGATTTTTCGGTTCGGTCCCCATAAAAATTTCGGTTGGATTCTAAAAATTTTGACATTTCGATTTTCAGTTCTGGACCAAACCGATCGGTTGAACACCCCTAATTTAGGCTTTGACAAACCATTTGTCCATTTTGGCATAAATGCTTCCAAACCATTTATTTATAGCATCTCATGCTATAGATAAAAGTCAGTTTACATTGATTTTTCAAACCTCTATGTGTGTGACCTATTAGGTTTCTTAACATGATCATCAATTCTAATCCTACTAGAATTAGGATTTTTATGGATCTTAATTGGATTAAGATTTCTTATGAACTCAAACTTTTTGATTTATGATTGTCTCAAGAATCTTAATTCTACTAGGATTAGGAGTTTACAGGAACTAGGAATCCTACTCTAAAGGATTAATAGTCTTAGTGCAACCAGGATACTTTTGATGAATTCAAATTTTTTGAATCATCACCATTAATTCTCTAATCAATGAATCTGTGTCAAGTAGATTAAAAATGGCATGTAGCAATGCATCATGACCATCTAAGTGTTTAGAAAAGTCAATAGTTTGATTTTAACCTTTCTATAGGCAGTTACTTTTACAATAAAATCCTTTCATTATATTATATCTCAGTCGGTTCTGAGTATGGACTTTTTGTCTACTCTCATTAGACGTCAATTTGGTTTAAATTTATTAGTTTTTTTTTTCAAAAATCTTTAGTCATAAGATGTACCCATAAAACTCTTTCAAAGACACACACTAGTCTAGCTAGAGATTCCCAAAATAATGACAACTTACAAAAGGCCATAGTATATACTATCCCTTTATTAGGAGTGTAATGCCTAAAATTTTGACTTAAATAAAATATAAATAAATGGAAATAATTTTCAAAGAATATTTAATTAAAAATTTTCATCGGATAATGGGTTAAAATAAAATAAAAATAAGATGAGGAGGATTAAAGGAGGTAAAAGCTTATATGTATTATGGACCATTAGATGAATATTAAGGAATTAATCCTAACTATCCATCTTAAGCCACATAAATAGGAGAATATAGCAGTAAAGAAGAAGAAAATTGAACGTATTCTTCTTCTCCTCCATTCTCCAGGCTATAAACATCTTAAAATCAATAATCCTCACATGTTCATCAAGGTAAAACTCAAATCATCATCATCATCACCATCTGCTCTTCTTTTTATTATTATTGCTGCCACTTATTGTGTTATTGAGTTGGTTTATGTTGTTGGTGGCTACCATTGATATTCAAAAAGAAAGAGAAGAGGATTCAAGGAGAAAATCAAAGGGAAAGGCAATGTTAAAAGGCTGAAATTGTCTTTAACTTGTACTCTATCATCTCCTTAGTATGAACATAAAGTTTTTATTTCATTTCCTTTTTATTTTGGTGTGTGAAATTTGGTTCTGAAATCCTGGAATTTAATTTTATTTTTGAGGTTATTTGATCAATCTTATGCATCGATGTGTGTTAAATAATGAGAAATTCATATGAAACGTGTATGGTTAATTTAGAACAGACATTTGGATTATTTAGGTTAAAAATCAAATGAAATTCTTGCTAAAGTTTGAGAAAAAATGCATTTGGAATTGTTAGGTCTGAAGGTTTCACGGCTGTGACCCCCTTGAGCTTAGTGAGCTAGCTACTATCAAAATGGGACCCCATGATCGTGATCCCTCTTTTTTAGCAATTTATAATGAATTGTTTAAGCAATTGAAATGAATTTAAAAGGATAATTTTATGCAATTGAAACCAATGTAATTCCTCTTTGTTTATGACACAATTAGCATGTAATTTATATGAATAACATGATTATGAGGGTGTTTAAGTTGTGATATTATGATGTCCCAATAAGATGTATATGATATAAATTAATTGTGACACCCCACACCAGGTCAATTCATGAATAGGAGTGAGAGATGGCACATAACCAAAATCCATCGTCTTAATATCCGGTTTACGTTAAAACTTTTTCCCTTATGACTTAAAACCCTTTTTTCTTTTTTTCTTTTTTTTTTCCAAACATGATTATCATAAGATCTTATAAAAACATAATAAAAATCACTTAATAGGTTAAACTATTCAAGAATCATTGTGTTAAAAATTCGGTAGCATAACGACTGTATTAGTGACACAATTCCCATTGTGAATAGTAACTTGTATAGGAAAAAACTTTTATGGCTCATACATTCTTATACTTTATCATATCCACAACTTCCATTCACATATTCATTCAATCTTAACATCATATCTAAACATATATCATCCACAGGGTCTCATGTATACAACATCTATATCGACATCCCAAATTCGAATATATATTCCATACAACCACATATACATATCGAATATCTCAAACACAATTCATACTTAATTACATATAAGCATGCATTCATCTACAACCATATATAGTATCTTTATATACAATCCTTAATGCACATATCTCAGTCTTACAGCCCTTTTTTCCAATACATATGAGTGCCTACTTGAAACTTTGCATAAAATCATATACATATTACATATAAACTAAATCAATAATTTTCCATTAGAATCCATAATCTTTTGTAACTTGTAGATCCCTTAATCTTAAAACCATAAACCTTGCACATTGCAAAACAGACGATGTGCTAAGCTTTGCAACTTAGTGGTGTATCCAATAGCATTTAAAAACATGCATTATAAGCAATTCATATATTTATATACATAATATTGATTTTAATTAGAATACATATCACATTCTTAGTATTTTTGTGGTGTGTGAAATATCAGAAGATCATTTTATACATCTCATAATATAATCATTCTTATGACCTCGTCACAGACTAAAGTGATTATTTACTCATTCATTGGGTTAGTACATATCACACGATTCTTAACTTTATTTATTAATTAGCCCAACTATAGCCATAATTATCAATTTACATACAAAATCAGTCATGCAAGTAAACCACACCTCCACTTACTAGTCTCTATTTAGTTTGAATCATAACACAATTACAAAATCATTGTTCATACATATATGATTAACCATTTTTCTAACTTGCAATAGGTATATTATATTCCTTTATAAGAAGTCTCTTAATCAATTCTTATATCATTACATGACTGTCATGTGCCATAGTTGTATTAATACTTTCTCAATATGCCCAAATTCTTTGTACATTCATATCATGTTATTAAGTTCATCATCAATACAAATCACACATGTATGGGTCATGCTAAAGAAAAGAAAATACATACATGTCATTTAACAAATCACATAGGTATGCAGTGCTCATAACCTTTCTTTGAAATTTCCAAAATTATTTATAATTATAGATATCTTTTATTTTGCCCATACTCAAAAGACAACATCTCGATACTGTATAAGGATACCAGGCCACCAAGGCCTTATTCGGACCACAGAGGTCTCATCTGGACTTGAAAGTTTTATCAATTTAGACCCAAAGGTCTCATTAATTCAGACCACGAAGGTTTCATCAATCTAGACCATAAAGGTCTCATCAGAGGTATAAAAATACCTTATTAGCTACTATATTATTTATTGTCTGATCAATCTATCCAAACTACGTCGTCTAACTCATACGGGCCATCACTATTCGTTAATTACATTTTGTATGCTTTACATATATTTTTTGTATGTTTTACATATCAATTGGCCAACAAATGACTGTAGGGCTAACTATCTTATTTTAATCATCATTTTCATTCTCATATCACTATTCATGCATTATAGGCATTATAAACATGTTTCATCAATCACACATATAATTCAAGCCTTACCTTGTATTTAAGATCATCCACTCATACACTACTTCTAGTGTATACTTTGGGCATTCACACTTTACATCACTAGGCAATTTGGCCATACACACACATACAACATGCCTTTTCTATTTTGTATGCATAATTGCCACATCTAGTAATACATGTCATTCAATTTCTTAGGTACATATATATACATCGATATATCATCACATACATGCTCATGCCATTAATTATATCTATTATCAATTAGTTTCATGCCATTAACATAGGAAATCTAACATTATTACTATTTTATGCTTGATGTGATATTATAGCTCAATTACACATTTATACTAATTCAATTCTTTCACTTATCACATGTTAAGCGCACACATATTATATAATTAATATAGGTATACTTCAATCCATTATCATTATGTTACATACACCAGTCCACTTATATACCTAATCACACTTACAACTATCTTTAAGCCATACATATAACTTACACCATTTTTATTCTTTTGTCACACTTTCATATCATAACTAGGTTTGTTTCATAACTTATATACTCACTCATGCATAATAAATTTTTTTTTTAAAAATCTAAGTTTCAGTTCATTTCCAATACATACCTAATTTTAAATATCTATGTGCAAATATGCCTTAATTATTCCTTAAAGCCTTAGAAACACCATTATAACATGTTAATCATGTTATCACTTTGTTAAAGTAACAACACATTTTAATGATTTTTAGCTCATTTAAACAAATCCTAGAATATTACTATCCCATGTTATCATCCTTATGCTCAACACCATACATAAATCCTATATACTACTACACTTCACACATTTCCACATTTTCATCCTTAATTTTGTGCTTCACCTATTTCGGCCAACATACTCAAATATCTTCAATTAACACAAATCTAATTTTTAACGGTCACATTACCTCATTCTTATATTTTCAATGTACAGTCACTTATTTCCCATACCAATACAGATAACATAACTAAAAATCCATACTATAACACGTTTGATGACAAATGCATTTACATACATATTAATTCCATCAAACATAATGTCATTACCATGTTTTTCATTTCTCCATTTAAAGTTAATACAACCATATATTTTTCACGCAAGCATCTTAACTTATTAAAGCTACATCAAGTTCATGCTTATTGTCACAATACACATCACACTTAAGTCTTGAAACTTTTGGCCAAACTCTTGTTCAAACATTATTTTACATACTAAATCAATATCATGTATAAAGCACAATACCAACACCTAATTATCCATTTCAATATTCAAATAACATCATTAATTTAATTACATTATTATCATGCTAAATCTTTAATTTACTATTCTATATGGTCAAATGCAAACTTAAAGCTCATATGCCACATTTATACTTTTTTATTATCATAACTCATCATACCACAAACATAGAACAATTGTTATACTTATCCATATACATCACACAATTTCGGCTAACACCTTAAATACACATATATCCCTTCAATTCCTTATTTAAACATATTTAAAACACTCATATAAAATCAATTAATTGCTAATCATTCATGTATATCACTTTACATTAATGTACACACATTTAATGCATATTTTCACACACTTTAAAATTTCAACATACACTTAATTGCATAAATATTATTGAATACACATACCAAGCTCTCTAAAACATAACTTAAGCCTTCAATGTGCTTTCTTTAACCCTTGTTCCTTGCTCTTCTTCCTTTTCTCTACAAACATGCACCTCCACAAATAAAAATTTGAAAAAGTTATAATATGTCTCCAATAATCAAATCAACCATATATAACTCTTATTAGGGCCTCAAAGCATACTAAAAAAATATCAAACCTTAAAAAAATCACTTGCCCACAACTTGGTTACTATTCACTTTCTTTTTCCAACTTCAGAATATCCCATTTCTTCTTTAGCTTTCCCTATAATCTTTCATAGAATGACCATATGATGAAGTTTTGTTATTGACTTAAGGCTTAATCAAGCTTGGATGGAAGAAAAAGTGGTGGAGAATAAGGCCTAGGTGGCATTGGCTTCTAAAGCCAAAAGAAAAAGATGACACTCTTCTTTCTTTTGACCAAGACATCCTACTTTGGCCCCTTATATAGACCTAAAAATCAATGGCTAAGATTAAGGCATTTTATAACCTAGTGGCTCTCATTATTTCAAGCTATTTTTAAATTATTCTTCCCACTTTAAGTCCTCAGTTGACCTCCCTTAGGGTCCTATAAAATTCTTTAAAACCTGAAAGGCCTGAACAAATCATACTCAAAAAATGAGGAAAATCGAATTAAATTGGTACTTTAATCTTTGCTCAATTTTTATAAAATACTTCTTGATGTTCAAAAATTCCAACTCTAATCTCATTATACTTCTTAGAATATTTGAGCATCAGGAGGTGGCATTCTCAAGTCCATTGGAGCAAAAATACAATATTTTATGGTTCAGCTTTAATAATGTTACTATTCATAATACATTACTGTAAAACTTTACTTTTATTTTTAACCATCTTAATGACTTTGTTTTCATTCCAAACTTTACCTAAAATTATCTTTTAATTAATACTTTCATCCTATTAAATTAGTATAACCTTGGTTTCAAGAAATACTATTCACATCAAAAAGCACTATTCATGAACACACTTGTTATCATTCGTTAACCATCCAAACGTCCTTATTTTTATGCCAAACTACACTCGTAGCTTATTTATAACATATAGTTTTGATTAGTAAGAATAAATTCCTTGATCACATCTCGAGAGTCACTATTTATGACCTTGAGATTCACTATTCATGATCCCAGGATTTTAGGGCGTTACACTAATAAAATTACCATAAGTTAATAATGAAACTCCTATTATGAAATATATGATCAATCTATTAAAAGTAATATGAGAAAAGCTATGATATGCATTTTGACATGAATAAAATATTACTTTATGGACATAGTGTGAATGATTATTATATGTTATAATGCTATGAGTCTAATTATTATCATTTATTTCTAAGACACTTGAAGTATGACATATGTTGTAATCTAAAGCACAATTAGTTAGAAAATATGATGATTACTTTATGTCATATACATGATACATAATTTGAATTCTTGACATGAATTGTCAAATATGTTACGCATAAGTAAGACTATGCAATTGTTAAACATGTGACACATGATTGAATATCATTGAATAATTGACGTCAACTAAAATTGATAATTGACATGATGCCTTGAGATGGAAAATGGATACACGAGTGTTATTATGCTATGAGCATACTATTGATATCATGTGATGGATAAAGCATGATAAATGTAACAAATATACTAAATTTAATAATTATATTAAAATGCCCACATATACTTAGACTAGCAATAGAGTTGGGATAAGCTAGTATGCCAATAGGATTTTGTAGTAGTATTGTGTCATTATTACTGATACTATTGTTATAGGTATAGTCACATAAGCCCTATGAGCACTATACAACTGATTATCATGTGAACACAGCTACGTAAGCTCAGCGAGCACTGTGTATTGAGTAGAAAACATCGCTTGGGAAAGCCTTATGGCCTAGAGGTTGGCATAACAATAATGACATTTGTCGATATGCCACAACCTGTTTACTAAGATCATCATAGATTATTAATGCGTGTATTTTAGTATCACAAAAATATTCCCTTGCTAGGTACTATATCACTATTTAGCTCTCCAAAGCATTGTAATTGTTTAACTCTCATAAGTATCATTATAACTTGTTATCCAGTCAATAATAGTCTTAGAATATATTGGGCTATAAATGATAAAGGCTTTAGAAATGACATGAATTATATATGGTAAATACTATTAATGAACTCTATATAACATGAAATATGGAACTATGATGCTATGATTGACATGGACTACATTTGACATGAAATATAAGTGACATGAACTATGAATGACATGATGCTTTAAATGACATGAATCTTTAATTGATAATGGACTATATGTTGATTGGTTCACTTGAATGAATGTAACATTGTTCTATACATGATTTTTGACAATGATAATTGGTGTGGTAGGTGAAAGCAAATTTTGCTTAGCATGTTATTTCGATGTGTAGGTTAAAGAATCCAATATCAACTAAGACAACATTTGCAAGTGGGGATTCATAGCTAATAAAGGAGCATATCATTCTTTTATTAATGAAATGATATTTCCAAAGTTGTTTCTTTAATATATTCATTTGTTATTCTTAATTATGGCATATTATTTTAATTTGTAACCATTTGAAGTTTGGGTTTGGTTTTCAAAGCCATATTTCAATTTTTGCTATTTATTTTAATGAATTGTGACAAGACAATTATGCATGGTAATGCAAAAATTGAATTGAATAATGATTTTGGGACAAAAATGGACTTTTCGAAGCATATTTTTGAATGTATAAGAATTACATAGATGAATAAATGTACATATAGATTGACTGGTGCCTTAGGCACATAATGTGGCATTCCCCCATCTAGTATCTTAGGATAACGGGAGAAAGGGAGTCATAAAAAATGATAAATTATTTATTGTTCTCAACTACCTTCGAATATCTCATGCTACACCTAATCACTAAGCTATGACAAGCCCTAAGAAACAACAAGTAATGGTGTCAAAGTACAAACTTGATATCTAATATAACCTTAAAGATATTAAGTTTACGGATACTTACACAACTACTATAATGAGATATAATTATTGACATGGAACATGTTATCCATGTGATTATCTCATAAATAGGTGATCCTATGTACTTATTCCTCAAACAACCATCCATATGTTAATTTTAAACATCTCTATGTCTATAACTTTTAAGAACTACTACTTATCCTAGTTAAGATGCACAACATCATGCTAGCCTATTCATATTAATAATTTCCATCTTGCTAATACTATGGCTAGGGATAATTCAAGTATAAACACAAAAAAAAAATCTCATATCATGAACTCTTTATGACTTTTTTTACAATTTGTTTTATACTAGGGACTTTGTTAATCAGTTTAAGAAGCTATAACAAACACATGCATTTACATGAGTGCTGAATAGTAAAGAATGCCTTTATTAATAAGATAACATACATAATGTTAGGACTATATCTTAAAGATAATCTATGATAGAGATGAATTTATGTACACTATTATTTAGTTAATAAAAGGCAATCTTTATTATTTAGTGTCCATGTTAATTCGTGAAGTTGATATAGACTTTTCTAACTAAGTATGAAATATGTAACGCCTGCGTTCTGAGGCTCTGTAAACAATGCCACAAGGTCCGAGAAGTGCACCTGGGATGCCGGGTCACTTGCACGTGGATCGAGATAGTTGCACGGGTCATGAAACTTTGAGGAGCTTTAAAATGATGAAAAAGGCAAAATTTAAAAATTTAGCAGAACCAACAATTCATTTTAGACTGAAAGCTATCCATCAGGGCAATAAAAATTTTTCAGGCAGGGACTGACTCGAGATGTGCTCGGACAGACCCAAAAATAGTGGATCCTGAAACTTAAAAATTACACTGAGTCCAATGGTGAAAGAATTTTTGGAATCAGAGGTCATTTGCAAAATCTTGTAATTTTTTAGGTTGGCATGCAAATCGAGGTAATCTAAAAATTGTCCTATTGGTGGAATTTGGCCACAAAATTTTACAAAGCAAGTAGAGGGGATTAAAATAGGAATTTTAAAATAAATAGTGTAATTTTTAGAGGTCCGAGTGAATATCTATGATTTTTTTAAGTTTTCCAAAAAATTGGGATGGTTAAGGAAGTTTCAGGACATTTTTGTGGTGTCAAAATGGGGCCTATAGCAATGCCAAGTGGTTGAGTAACCATGCTAAGTCGCAAAGGGCATGTGACAAGTGGATTTCCACTTGTTCAAGGATAAAACTCATTTTGCTAATTTTCTTCACTTTCTGCCCAGACTGTCGACGCCACCTCTTCTGTATTTAGGCCATAACTTTCTTTTTTGGTATCCAAATTAGGTGATTCTAGTGGCTAAAAATTTCTCTATATGTTAGGCACCACAAAGAAAAAGAATCAGGCCAAAAAAAGTTGTGGTTTAGGGGATGAAATTCAAACAAAGTGACTAGTTCAAAATAGTCTAGAACCATGACACCAAGGTGAGTTTATGGTCGTATCTCCCTCATTTCTTGGGATTTTTAGGTATTTTTGATTCCAAATCATAGCTAACATTTGGATGGTGGTGTGTATAAGGGATTGGTGGCCATTAAAGGCTATCTTAGAGGTCACGGAGGTGGCACAAGATTATCGTGGTTGCTAGAAATGGACTGGTACCATGACTTTAGATGGGAATGAAATCTTCAAAGAGTTATGTAAGTGGGCTTTCATCATTTTCTTCATGTATTTGGGTGCCTAGGCCAGTGAACATGGACTTAGGAGGGCTGGAATAATACATATAGAGTTAAATTCTTCCTTGGTTAGGTTCATTTCCTTGAGTATTTAGTGGAATTGAGCATGTGTTCTTAGTGTTTGCTAAATTTGCTTCATAATGCTTACTGCAATTTGCTGCCTATGGATGTTTGAATGAGTAATGTATTGCCTATGATGGATTTAGAAGATCTTTGGCATTTTAGGATATGAATTAAGTAAAGTTGGCAAAAGAAATCATCATGGAATGTGCGAAATTGCTTGTACCCATAAGCTATAATGAATGGTTTTCAAGAAATGTTGCTTGTGCCTTAACCAACTTGGCTTAGATTGAGATGTATATGACCACATTTGAGTTCATGGCATGTGAAAATGATTGAATGTTGTAATTATGTGGAAAAGAATGGAAAGTTAGTTCAATTTTCTTAAGTAC
>CANXYI011520772.1:0-10019 GCA_948208565.1 Hura crepitans
TATGAGTTTCATAAGCATAATATATATATATATATATATATATGAGACAACATATATGTAATATATGCAATATATGTATGATCTTAGACTACATGGGTAATTATGATAAATGTGTAAAATATATAAGTGATTTAGTCATATAATGAATGATAATAAAGAATGCCTATGCTTTTAGACAAACTAGGTTGGATAAGTTGATCGATCAACTAGGGAGATAAAGTAGCTACTAGGTTCCTTCGAGTATATTTATCTTAGGTGCCTTCAAGATGTATATCTTAGGCCTTAGTCATTATCTTGGGCCTTCAGGCATTATATCGTCCTATTATCTAGTTTCATTTATTGTCTTATAGGTATAAGCATGTAAATCTAATTAAAATCTATAAAGGCTTTAATCTTCTTTTACATATATTAAAACTTTCATTTAAACTCTTATTATGTTAATGGCTTTAGAATGTTAAGTTAAGACCATAATTACATGTAAAATGTGATTATTAAGTCATGTTGATTTAGTTATGATATTTGTTTTTTTTTTTATCTTATTGCCATAATCACAAAGATGTGAGTTATATTTATTGCATTTTTTCATGAGATCATGCACATATATTATGCTGGATTCACTGCTAAGCTATTGCTTAATGCATCTTAGTTTTTTGCGATGTGTAGGTTAAAAGAACACTGATTAGAGTCAAAGCCACGATATCGCAAGAGATCAATGAGCTACCTTTTGGGGTATTTTGGTTTCTTTTGCATAATTTATGGTGATGTAATTAGTAAGATAGCACTCTTGTGTGTACGAGGGATTGGGCCTAATCTATCATATATAATTAAGTTTTGTGAAACATATTTAACATACTTTTTACTTCATTCTTTCTTTAAAAGCTTACATAAGTTTGCACGACTTATACGATATCTCTTCTTTATGCCTACTTGCAAAATGTTGCCTTGTGTTGAGTTTTTGAGGATCAGATGGATCCAAGAGTTGTTGAAATGTAATGTAAATTTATAGAAGTGTTGATTTTGATTGGTTACTATTTGGGATAGTGTCTCAATACAGTTGTTATGCTGCTAGATTTTGGACACGGGGACCTATTAGTACACCTAAAATTGGTTTTTTGTCATTCATTTTTTTATCACATTAAACATGTAAAATATGTTTCATTAAGAAGAAAAGATTTAAATTCCTCTATGGGTTTTCATATAGTATAGTTCGGATATCAGTAGTGCATCATCCCTTATTCTAGTCCAATGTACAGAACAAGTAAGGGGTGTCACAAATTGAGCTCAAAAAAATTTCAAAATTGCATTGCCTGATGGTTAAAAATTCTAACTAAGCCACTGGTATTGAGATTGGAATTTTCTGACAATAAGAAGTAATTTATTTAAGTTTATTAAAATTGTGATTTATTGGTTCAGTGGATTTCACTCTGTCAAAAATTACAAAATTTGAAGGAGGTGCTAATTAAAGGATTTGTGAATTTTTAGTAATAAGAAAGGAATTTATTGAAGCCTCTATGATTAAAATTGAATTTTTTAAGCAATAAAATACCTTAGATTTAATCTGAACCATTGGATTTTATGTGGGATGATCATGGCCATTGAAGAGGGGTATATAAAGGGTGGAAACATCTAGAATTTATGTAAAAAATTATTAACATCATCTCCCTAAACCACCATGGTTGGCCAAAAGTTTGCTTCTCTCCCTAAGCTTGATTTTTCTCTCCTCAACCCTTAAAATACACCCATACTCTTAAATTAAAGGTGTAAAATCCATCTATCACCTCCCTAGAGCCTAATTTTAGTGAGAAACGAGAAAAACAAGGTGGAATTCAAGAGATTCAAGAATGGAAAATGTTAGGGTTCCAACTTCTCTAAAGTGGTAAGTTAGTTATTTTCAAGTTTCATTAATTTTTTATATTATTTTAAGAGCTAAATTAAGTGAATCTAGCTTCAATTTGGAGTTTAGAGGTAGTAGGAATTTTATATGAATTTTTCTAATGAAAAATACATTATATTTCTAGTGATTTTGGAGGTGAGCATAGGATGATCAAACTCATAGTGTGGAAGGCTATTTTAGAGGTAAATGAAACCATTTGTAAGTGTATTCAATGAAATATATACATATGTGTGTGGTTGATTGATTAATTTAAAGTGTATGTATGTGTGCATGGAATTATTTGATTTTATGTTTATGTTGTGTTTGATTCTTGATTATGGCATAATTGAGTTATATGAATATGGATAACATGATTAAATTAATTAATATGGTGAGATGAATATGTTGAATAAGTTAAATAAATATGATTATATGGTATGTATTGTATATAGTGGTGGATTAGTTGAATTTAAGTATGTAATATGTAATTGTTAGAAATAATGGAATATAAGGAATAATTCTATAGTTAAAATGAGGTTAGAACAAATGTAGTGATAAAATTGAGTTATTTATGTGTATATTATGTTTGGCATAATGATTGTATAATGGATGTATATTTGTGTGTGTGATGAGGTTGGTAGAATTCATAGACTATGGTTTGTTTAAGTTTGCATTAAATAAATGGTAATAATGTACTTAAATTATGGCTATAAATGTTATTATGTTTAATAAGGATAAATTGGTTGTATGCCAAAAATTGATGTGAATGGTATGTATAATTTAGGTTAAATAATGTATTATTACTAATAAATTATAAAAGGATTAATTTAGGTGAATAATGAATGTAACTAAATTTTAATAGGTAAATTATGTTAGACCCAAATATATGTTTAAGTATGTGTGACACCCCTTACTTGGTCCGATTGCCAGTCGGTCGCTGAACACAACTAAAGAGTGCGCACATAACATGTTATCCAACCTCAACTCATACAATGTTGTTTAAAACAATCTTATCGATCAATATTAAACCTAAAAATGTGAGTTTTCAAAAACTTTTCAAAATCTAGTTATGTATTCTAATTTGAGAATCCTAGTGCCAAAATTTCGATAGCATAACGGTTGTATCGAGCACTATCCCAAATTTTGAATAGTAACCTATAATTAAGAAAAACACTTATAATATATTTCACATTCATTACCTTAACTCCATAATCCTTTTGATCACTTTAAATCACTATCAACATCTACACAATCTCAACCTCAGTAAGAGATATCAATCATGCATAAAACCCCTTTAAAGTGTTTAAAATACAGTTACAAAACCATATACATATTACAATTACAACATGTTATGGTTTAAGTCCAAGACTAGTTATATCCAACATAAGGGTGCACTTCTATTATCTATACATCTCATAATTTTAAATACAAATAGCAAAATATACCAAACTATGGTCTTCTCTTGCTTGTCTAGATGTCCTGAGGCTTTGGCTCAATCATCCTCCCTACCTACGCATCGCAAAGTAAAATGATGCGCTAAGCAAATTGCTTAGTGGTGTAATCGAAATGACTTTTGCACAATGCCATAAATACACATATTTTCTCAATTATGCATAATTGAACTACTAATACTTGTGATAAACATAATAGCACTCATCTCCTGTACATGCATCATCTAACATAAAGAAATTTACATACACATGGGCACCTTGACGTATAATATTCTACATTGTCCCTTATACATGATACTATTGTCTTAAATAATGCAAATAATGCATTCTCAATGTCATTCATCATTCACATGGCATAAATTGTGTAATGTGTGTATAAGGCCATTTATTCTTTTTTTATATTTATAAGTTTGTTTTCATAATGCCCATGTTACTGAGAACATAAATCCTAGGGATATCAAGATCATCATATACAATGGTCCACATTTTGGACTTGAACAGCTGTTGCACCAGCATAAATGTACAATGATCCCTACTAGACTTGAACATCGACCGCACCTGCATAGACATGTGCAATGGCCTTTAGGACTTAAATGATAGTTACACCTATATAGAATTCAAAGATTATAAAATACAGATTTTTGGGTCAGACTAAAAGTGGACCTATAACTAACATTAAGCACCAAAGTGCCTTAGTAGCTACTATCTATCCCTAGTTGATTGGTTAACCTATCCATATCTAGGTTGTCACTCATATGGGCTATTTTCATGTTTTATTTATACCACCATCTTAATTAAGTTTAAGTAACTCATTTTGACATTTACATCATCACAAATTTGGTTAAACAGAAAATATTATGTTATTTCCACTTTTCGATGATTAAGCACTAGTTCACATGTATTAATCACTTACGAGTTATACATCCTCTTTATATGCTACTTACTCATTTTTAACATCTAATAACTTATTTTTAACTTATGGTCATATATCACAAATTTCATGTTTACATAAAGCCTATTCAAGCAATAGAATGCCAATAAACCAATCGGCCTTTACATAAGCCCACACTCATATTCAAACCATATTCCAAGTCACAATTTTAATCAATTTTACCAAGCCATATTAATACCCCAATTGGTTAATCCATTCAGCCCAAACATACTTTAAGCACCAATTTATGTTTTTCATTTCATATTACATCAATCTCATATTTGCTTCTTTTTTTCATACCTATAATTTCAGAAGTTTACACATACAACTCATATGATGCTCAATTATATGTATTCATCCATGGAGGATATGTTCACAACTTTGACATCACATACATGCAAATACTAGACTTGATGCATTACCTATAATGCCTGTAAATCGAGGCTCCGTGAACAGTACTGGTCATGAAACTTTAAAAGGTTTGAAAAAGACATAATTTAAAGATTTAGTAGAACTAATAAATTATTTTAGGTCAAAATTTAGTGGGTCGTAGGCTCATATGGACTAGGCCAAGAATGACTTGGGATGTGCCCGAACATACCTAAAAATACGATACACTGAAGGTAAAAAATTCCCTTGAGACCATTAGTAAAGAAATTTTTAAATTCTGAGGTTGTTTGCTAATTTTCTTAAGTTTTGAGGTTTACACATAAACTAAGGAAGTTAGTTAACTGTCCTACCAAAGGAATTTGATTGTGACATTTTACGAGGACCTAAATAGGCTTAATTAAGGATTTTTAAAATTGATGCAATAATTTTTAGAGGTTTGATTGAATTTTTAAAATTTTTCAAAGTTTCAGCTAAAATCAACCATTTTTTGGAAGCTCGAGTGACATGTGTCACCACCCAAGCTATCCATAGCCACTATAAATACCCCCTTTATGCCACCTAAGCTTCCATTTGGCAGAGTCCACTCACCTTCCACCATTTTCTCTTTTTCTTCTTCTTTCTCACTTAACGCTTCTCTTCCTTTCCTTCCACCATTTTCATGTCTTTTCAAGCCTAATTCCATACCAAATTATCACCAAAAATTCCATTGATAAGTTGAGAACCGATTTTTAAAGGTTTAGGAGGCAATAGTCAACCATAAAAGTCAAGAAAATTCAAGGTAGTCTAAATGTTCATCAAAGGGAGCTTGAGAAACCACTTTGTGTGTAAGTATTTTTCTTCACTTTTTATTTTATTTCCTAGGGATTTCATCATTCTAAGGATGTCTATGTTCTTAGATTTTCATTTTAAGGTCTATAAAATTTTCTAAGATTTTTTCTAAGGCATATAATTGTGTATGCAGGCCAAGGTGATGGTAGAGTGCAACAAGGGAATTGACAAGCCAAAAGTGTAGAAAAAGCCTTGAAATTTAGTGAATTATGTGAATTTAATGCATTTGAGGCACGCCATGTTCAATTCATGTGTGATTTATGTGGAAAACTTGCATAAAATTAGGGGTTAAAGTGGTTAGTATGTATATAATAGTGAATTAAGCTTGTATTAAGGTTATTTGTGTGTGTTTTAAATGATTTAAGTGATAAATTGGTGAAAGGAATTAATGGAAGAGTGATGGTTCACTTTGGCCGAGAGGTTGTGTGTGTGTGAGTTGTGTTATGGCTTGGTTTATGTAGGAAATTGGTGGCTATTAGTGTGTATGATATGGAATTTAATGGATTG
This sequence comes from Hura crepitans, assembly GCA_948208565.1. Classification (NCBI taxonomy): domain Eukaryota; kingdom Viridiplantae; phylum Streptophyta; class Magnoliopsida; order Malpighiales; family Euphorbiaceae; genus Hura; species Hura crepitans. The sequence goes on from CANXYI011520772.1 coordinate 5,981, forward strand.
TGTATGTGTATGGTGAGAAAAGAAATGTTTGGTGGTGTTACCAGGAGTGGCCAAAAGGTACCTTAGGTTGCAAGGTGTGTGTATGGCATGGTAGCATGGGGTGTTGTATGGGAAATGGTATGTTAGGGGTTAAATTGTATGTATGTGTCGTGAATTTGATGGAAAAATGCTTGTAGGCATGTGTTCATGGTATGGCCGAGGCATGTCAAGGCTTAGGTTGCATGATATATGGTGTGTGTGTGTGTGTGTGTATATATATGCTTGAATAATGCCATTGTATGTGTACACATGGTCAAATGTGAACAAAAGCATGTATATGGCCATTCGCAAGCTTTGGCCAAGAGGTATGTGGGGTAAGGTAGGCATGATGTGTTTGTTATGGCATGGTGTGTGTGTGTGTGTGAAAATGGCATGGCATATTAAGTATGAAATGTGTGATGTAAGAATGGCATGAGATAGATGAAAATGTGTGAGTAATATGGCATGATAATGAATAGTTCATGGTAAGGAATTAATGTTAAAAATTGAGTTAAAAGGTGACTTAAAAATGGTTTGAAATGGAATTGTAAAATTGACCTAAAATGGAACTTAAAATGGCATGTAATTGGAACTAAAATTTGGGTACTTTGTAAAACTTATATGGAAAGAATTTGAGGCCATTTTAAGGCTAATTGAGATGTACAAATTGATATGGCTTTAGGCTTATAATAATGTGTGAGAATGAATGCAAATGGCATGGAAAAATGCCAAGAAAAAGGCATGTTTTAAACCTGTAACTGTGTAAGTAAAATGCTAAAATGACCTATAACTATCTATGAAAAATGACTTAATGACTTATACACTAGAAATGGTTTAGACTTGAACATAATTGGACTTAAGTCAATGACCTAAATTAGACTTAAAGGGGACTTAAATATGCCTAAGGAAGTAACCTAAATTAGCCTAAAAAACAAACCCATAACCGTCCGGTAGGACCAAAAATGACCTATAACTGTCTAGGTTAAATTTCAACTGTCAAAATAAATTCATAACTATCTGTTATTCATTTCTAAATAGTATAAAATGATGATTAGTAAATAAATGGATATGAAATAAGGTAAGATGGCACATTAGTTAGACACCCACTGGATGGGTTGACCAGTTAATTAAGGATTAGCAACTACTAGATATTTAACAATGATTTTTTTGATATTGGGAGGTCTACAGACTGATCCTTGCTATCCATTAGAAATGGTTAATGATGTTATTAGATATTTAGAAGTCTACAGACTGATCCCTACTATCCACTGGAGTTACATGCTATTGATTATCTAGATATTGGAAGGTCTACGAACTGATCCCTGCTATCCATAGTGTGACTTGTTGCTAATTTGTTTGAGATATTAGGAGGTCTATAGACTAAACCCTGCTATCTTCCTTCTAGTATTGAAAGGTTCTAATGAACTAATCCCTGCTATCAAACTAGGCCAGTGCAACAGTCGGGATCCAGAAGGTGGCCTACTACACAACTTTTCAGTTACCTCTTAGTTCAGTGTCTTTAAGTGTAGTCTGTCTAGTCAAGCCTATTAAATTAAATTAAATTAATGAATAGACCTAATTGATGTTAAATTAGTGAATGATTAAATTGACTGAAAATACCATAGTGGCATAATTGTAAATAAAAAATTGGGAGACAAAGTATTGGACTTAATGTCACTTGCATGAATTTAATTTTTGCATTGCATTTATACACTTATAACCTGTTATTGCATCTAAATGCCTACATATGACATGTTTTTAATGCATTAGATTCACCATTAAGTTTTATACTTAGCGTACCAGTGTTTTAGTGCATAGGTTATAGAGATAATAGTCCAGGCTCAGGGATCGTGCAGTGTAGCAGTAAAGAAAGTGAAAGGTATATAGATGTTTTTTTAATGTTTAGTAAGCATTCATGTAAGCACTATAGGTTATAAGTTTAGCATGCTTGGAAGCTACTAGTGTCTATATATATTTAAAGAGTATGTGTGATATATATAAATAGGCCGTTTATCTTAATGAATTATTTTTGTGGTTTTTTTATGATTATAGGCCTGAGCCCTGTATGATTGTGAGTGTATGTTGATATGTGATGAGGTTACTGAGGGGACTAGAAGGGTTGGGTCCAAAAGATGGTAGATTGATAATAATGATATTAAAAGTGCTTTTACAAGTGAAAAAAATCAAAATGTCACCTGGGCAACCCAACTTCTGTAAACATGTTGAGTGTCTGTCAAATGGTTTTCTGGATCTGTTATACCTTATATAAGAATAAGAAATAGACTATGAAGTTAAGCAGTATTTGATAAAGTTGTAAAATAGTCTGTAAGTGTTAAAGAGTGCAGACCTGGAGCAATTTAAGGATGGGTGACCTGGTAGGAAATGCATTGCTTGTCAAGTTTCTTAGGGAGTTCGGTAGGGGGTGTCATATCACCTAATTCTTTACATGTACAAAAACATTCACAAGTCATTAAAGCATGCTTATTTATGTGCATTTCATGACATATATCCATGTACATATCCAAATGGCCATTCAACTATAAGCCATACACTCACACACACATATATTTGGTGAAATTCATGCTACTCCATCATATCTCATGGTTCATAAATTACAATCCATCATTAAATGTCATTATATGGTAAATTGCACACATACATTACAACATGCACACACATTTTCACTCACAAGGACATTCAACCATTATATCCCTACACAAACCAAGATTATTTCTTCCCTAATGCAACATACATTCATATCCTATTTTATCCTTTAATCACAATTTACATGTTATTTATCCATACACATAATGAATTTCCACTTAGACATACATGTACACACTTACATACAACATCTAAAAGTTAGGGCATGTAATAAGTGCACTAGTTAAGTCAATTACACATACTTAGCACATTCAAAATACTCTACAAGGCTCGACTAAACCTTTGTTTTCCCTTTATCGCAAGCCCTCTCTGATTCAGTAACTTCCTATTACATATTCAATTTAGAAAAATTTGCATAAATTCATATGAACACCAAAAATTACAAATGACCACATTAAACAACTCTTGGGCACCTTTAGATTAAGGGAAAAATATTGGTTCTCAAAAATTCTTACCCAAACAAAAAAGTGTCCATATTCACCCAACTTGATTTCAGGAGAAATCCCTCAGTTTCCTTCAAGATATCAGCTTAAAATTGCGTCTAGAGGCTATGGGGACACTATATTTTCTATCAAGTAAGAGAAATGGTGGTTTGGAGGAGGTTGAATGGCCAAAATGGAGTAAACTCCTCTTAGTCAATGGCTTGAAGGGGGTGAAGGAGAGGATGTGTGTATATTATGGTGTTTGACCAAAGAAATAAAATATTTGACCTTTATATAGATTTTGAAAAATTATTATTTAATTGTATCTCCTCTAATCTTTCTCCCCCATTTTTAACTCCCATTAATCTCATTTAACCATGGAAAAATTATATAAATTAAGGCCCCACAACACTCTAAAAATTGGAGCTCAAAAATGAAAGAAACCAAATTAAAATGCCATTTTTATGTTTCTCAATATTCAAATAAAATACTTCTCGACCTCTAAAAATTTAGTTTCTTATGCCTTTAGGCTAATTAAAATTTTTGAGTATCAAGTTGTATAAGTCCCAAAATTTTCTGAGCAATTTTGAAAATGTTTTACAGTTCAACTTTGCCTTGGTCACTATTCACAAAACACTGTTGTAAAAACTTTCTTAGCATTTTTAGCCAACCAAATAACTTCCGATTGATTTCAAACTTTACCAAAAATTCTTTTATAATTAATACTTTCATCTGATAGTTTTAGTGCGTCCAAGTCTCAAGAATACTATTCATACCTAGAAAGTTCTATTCACAAAAACTGGAATTTTCAAGTTGTTACAATATTTTAATGAATGTAATGTTTATAAATGTATGATTAGTGTTTAATTATATGTAATTAATTGGCTGATATGTAATGGTTAAATAAGTGAGGAAAAATAAATTAATAAATGTTG
>CANXYI011520804.1:0-28018 GCA_948208565.1 Hura crepitans
AATATAACTAGTTTGATGTTGTACTATAAAATGTAAGTTGTATATAATTAGTATAGAAATGTACTTAGCAATATTATTGATGAAGAATAGGCTAAGTGAAAGTAAAATTAATACATAACATACTAAGTGATTTAAGCTTTAAATGCGAAGTATAGATATAGATTTAGAGCATTAAAGATGTAAATGATGTAAATGTATATAGATGAAAATATTTCTAAGTAAATATAAAAAGAATGTATGAATGTGATGAGAATAAATTTAAGATGTGAATGATGACGATTTGGGGAATTAGGAGGGTCATTGAAGTTGTTTGAGATGATATGAGATTATAGAAGTGTTCTTTTGAAGGTTTATTATTTAGGATAGTGTTCCGGTACAGCTGTTATGCTACCAAATTTTCGACACGATGACCCCATTAGTGGCCTCATAAAAAGTGTCAACGGATTTTTAGAGTTTTTACAACTCCTTAAGTTAGGAGATGTTTTAAGTAATAAAAGTTTTAAATTGTAGTAAATTTTGGATAGCGGAATTGGAAAAATAAGATTAAGGTTTGCGTGCGGCATCCTCCGTTCGGTCCGGCGAATGGAGCGGGCGGAGGGTGTCACAAATTATGTGCTTAAGGAATTTAAAATTTAGTATAAACCGAACTAGTGTAATGAGTAGTTGAAATTCCAACAAAATTCTTATCGTGAACAAGTTGTGTTGTTTAGCTTATATCTCTCACTATGGACTTCGGATTGGGATGATTTTTAGTTCCTTGGAAAGCTAAGCCATGTAAAAACATATTTCATGAAAATCAATTGGTTTGATTTATTTGTAGATATGCCAAAATTTTAATGGAATTTGAATCTAAAAATCTATCGAGAAAGTAATGTTCTAATTTTGACTAAATAAGCATGTTGTGTTAAAATTTTAATATCTTTTGATATAGGAATCCAATTGAGGTGATTTTAAAACCATGTGAGAGTTAAGACTTGTACCTAGAAAGCTTATAAGAATGCATTATAAAATTTTAGAAGAAAGTAAGCAAATTTTTATTTATAGGATAAGGTACAAACTCTAAATTTGCCATGTTAGTTTATATGTGAAATTTTTGAACGATTATTGAATAATTGCAAAAGCTATAAGTTATCATGGGAAATAGTATCTTGAAATATAAAGCACAAATTTTCATATGTGAATCTTGAGTTTGAAACTTTTATGAGCATGAATTTTAATTTGAATTATGCAAGAATATTATGGAAAAAGGATGTACTTACAAATATTGGAAATATGCTATATTAGGAGTATACCTATAGTCTACTTAAAATTTAATAGTGTGAATATGAACTTTTTAATTACTTAAATTTTTGGATACAATTATACATCTAAATTTTTGGATATAATTATACATCATTATATATGAATTCCTAAGATAAAATGTACTAGAAAGTACCGATTTTGGTATGTGTACTTTTTTTTATAAATACTACTTCCTCTCTTCTAAAAATATGGTCTTGCTTTTCTTTTCACATATTAAAAAAATTTAGCTATTATAGTTTGGTTGATATATTTTTACCAATATGTCCTTGCATTAATAAAGGGCATATTAGTAATCTAAAAAATAATAATTATATTTGTTAATCACTAAACATATTAAATAGGAATATATTAGACATTTAATAAATTAAGTATACTTTCAAAAAAGAAAATAAGGGTTATATTTTATGACAAAAGAAAAAGAAATGCAAAACCATATTTTTGGGACTTGGAGAGTAAATTGCATGCGTAGGTGCCTTTAATTCAAAAATGCATATCAAGTTTTCATGAGAGAGAAATAAATTTTGGCCTAAATTATATCTAGATTGAGTCATAAATTTTAAATAGATTGGCATGCCAACGAAGATTCTTGACTTGCAGTACTACCTGAATTTTGAGATGACAATGTCGCCCACTCTGACACTACAGTGTCCCTCGGATTCGACACAACAATGTTCTCTATTAGTCTCATTATCCATATCTCGTGGATTCAGTCCTAGATTATTTTGGTAACAATATAAATGTAATATCTTTATAAATTAGTTTATTTCATTTACTGAAAAATGAATTATCAAATTAAGAAATACTGTTTCTACATGATTTTGTTATACTAATTATCAAATTATATTGTTATGTTAATTAAAATTTGGAAATACTATTTTTACTTGAAATAAAATAATAAGAATAAGATATGTGTTTGGTTTGACTTTATCTTATTAAATCTATAATGTGACAAAAATATGTGTAAAATGATTTAGATTTATTAATCATATAGATAGGGTGATACAAAGTTATATACACCAATAAGCAAATTATGCTTAGCACAGTGAGTTTCTCTCGTAAAGGTCTAAAGGAATAAAATAAAAAAACAAGGATCCATAATAAATAATCAGTTGCATATTAAAGTCCTTTTATGGAATATAAGGCCTTTTTACTTTGTATTTTTTCCTTTTCTTCTTCCTCTCTCTTTTTTTTTTTTGTCATCCATTCATCACAGTTTCCTTTTCAAATTTCGTGCATTGGTCGGTTCGGTTTAATAATCGAACCGAATCGATTTAATCCAAAATTGAATTTTTAATAAATTTTTAATCGAAAATCGAACCGATTTAACTACTAACCGAATTGAATCAAATCGAAATAATTTGGTTAATCGAAATTTTTTAATTCATGTATAAATCTATATATAAACCCATAAAAATTTGGTTAACCGAAATTTTACGGTTTGATTTTTCAATATATACCCTTAAAATTCAAATAATTTTAATTATATAATTAAAAAATATATTTTTAATTAATATTCGGTTCGGTTTTTTAGTTTTTGACTTTTAAAATTGAACCAAACTGAAATAAACTGAAATTTTCTGAGAATAAAAACCGAACCGAACTAAAATAACTAAATAACCGAATTGAAAAAAACAGTCGGTTCGGTCAGTTATTTCGATTCAATCCGAAATTTGCTCACCCCTATTCATTGATATTTATTTGTTATCTATATGTTTTCATCTTGACCTACCATTTTATTTTTGGCAGTTGAAATGGCTTCTAAAACTAAGGCTTTTGAAATAGCTAGAAGCCTAGACAAAAGACCTTGCAACATAAACTCGGAGCACCGACCACTCTTATAACACATATTGCATGTAACATCCTAGAATTTTGGTGCTTGAGTAATGAACGCTGACTTAGTGATTAAGAACACAATGTCGAATAATCAATCATGAAGGGGTTACATAAAAAGGATTTTTTCGAGAAAATGTTTAAAATACATTTAAATAAAATCAAAGTTTGAAAAAATAATAAAATAGGCAAAAAATAAAATGAATAAATAAAAGTGATAATTAGGGTTGAGCAAAATCAATAGCTATTTTGGTTTATTGGATTCGATTTATTCGGTTCAATTTTAATTTATTCGGTTCAATTTTTAATAGTAAAAATTAAATAGTTTGAACTATCAAAATGACATTATTTTGATATTTTTATCTAAAAAAATAAAAATACAAAAAATCAGTTTGTTCAATCGGTTCGGTTCATTAAAAAGTTTGATTAATTTGATTTGATTTTTTCTACCTAATTCGATCGGTTTGATTATTTTTTAAATGAAGTTCGGTTTATTAGATTTGATCAATTGTTAGATTGAACTAAACAAATGCACACCCTAGATTGATAATAGAAGAAGAGGAAATAAAATTAAGATAGAGAGTTAAAACTTAAGAATACAAGAAATGAATGAAGCTTAAATTGAACAATTAAAAAAAAGAGAGGGATTAAATAGAATTTTTGGCAAAGGGAAGAACAAATTAAAATTAGAGACCCTTAATTTTATTTGCTTTGCTCAGGTGAAACAAAATCAATAGAGGAGAAGAGCGTCTCAAAAGTTGCTAAGAGTTGGTTTTCTTCTCCATTTTTTGGACTCGAAGACTATTGGTGCAGAGGAATCCGATTTTTGCTCAGCTGCATAAAGAATTTGTGATAAAATTGGATGAATTCAATGAACAAAACACGTGAAGCCTAAACTTAAACAGCTCTACTATAAAAGTCCGATTGAACTAAAGATTTGGAGAGTGTTCAAACTATTAGCAGAAGAAAAAGAAAAAAAGAAATTCAAAGCAAAATCTAGGTGTTATGATGGTAGAGGATTAACGAATGAGGTCAAGAAAAGTGAAATTGAGGTAAGAATTTTGAGTTTTGGTTTTATTCTTGTTTAAGAAATTGAAAGCCACGAACTCAGCCTCATTTTCGATTTTGGGGGCTTGGATGAAGGGAACTGTTGACTACCCTATTGCTATTAGGGAATCGGTAAGTTCGCTCTCTGATTTAGTTAGTTTGATTTTAGGGATAGGTATCTAATTGAGTTATATAGACTTGTCAATTTGAGTAAGCTCTACTATATTTCTTTTAAAGACATGAACTTGCAGCTGCGTGGGGGGATGTTTGCTGATGTTGGGTTTGCTAGGGTGTGTGTGTGTGTGGATGGATTTGATGTCAAGCTGAGAAATGGTGGGTGATGCTAAAGGACAGCGGTGGTAGACCTTGGTGGAAGGGAAGGAACGGTCACTGAGGAAGGTAATAGTCAAATAAAGGTTGGCCAACAATGTATTACTGGGAATTGGACCTTTAGGTTTGAGGAATGGTGATATTTCCAACATGAATTGTTTCCATGCATTGCTCTAAAATATAACTTACAAATTCTATTTTACATGGAAAGTGTGGTTATGCATTCCGAGTTGTTATTGAATGAAAGGATCCAAGATGGGGACTAAGTGTTTGATGTATGTATGAGTAGGGGTTTAGATTTATATGATTTGAAGAATTTGATATGAATTTATCAAGTATGTACATTACGGGACAATATGTTTACGGTTATTTCAATTATTATAGAGGGAAATAAGAAAGTAAAGTTTTTAGAGGGTAGGAGATATGAGAAGGCTGTGTGAAGTACATTTAAGTAAAGGAAAGACTCCTTGGGAAAGAAGAGATTCTTTTTAGGTATATACTCCATACCTTAATTTCATCATTTCCTATTTCAATTAAGTTAATTTTACGGTTCTCTCATTATTTAGTGCTTTCCCTTCTGTGTTAAACTCGGTTTAGAATGCTTTGAGAAAAATAATCAAAGGAGAATGATACATCGCTAAGTAGAATAACATTCTACATATACATAAACAAATTAAAGTAAGAGCTGATGGCCTAAATGAGAATACACTAGATAATGCGAACGATTTACTGTAATATAACAGATATGATAAAACAATTGGGAAATTGGTAATCCTAATTGAAATTACATACTTTACTTTAAAAATCTAATAAGTACGGCTTTAAAGTAAATTAACGTCCTCTTTAGTGACTCCTAAATTAGATGTGATTTCTTTTAATGGAATTGAATGGAAGAAGTAATAATTGAATTTATTTTAAAAGCTTACTTGATTTAATGGCAAGATTTTGACCTAGAATTTCAAGTGTAATTATATAGATATATATAGTGAGACTAGTTGGAATCAAATAAGAATTTGAGACTTTACGGTAATTGAAATGATATTTTCCTTTATCCTATGGATTTATGATTATATAACTAAATGCAGTTAATCCTAGACAATCTATTGATGAGTTTAAATTATTTTAATGGAATATGATGAGCATGATATGATTATAAAATTTAAGTTCATATTTTAGATATGCATAAAGTTGAGCGAAACATAAAGGACAAGATATGTTCAAAAGCCTTATGTATGTTTTAGCTATAAACTTAATATGAACTATAATGATCCTATATCAGAAAAAAATGATTTGCTTTTTTATGAATGCTATGTATTAAAGGTGCAAGGTTAACCAGGGGATTGATGAATAAAAATAAAAACCACGTAATGAATAAATTCATGAACCTAAAGTAAAACTTGACGAAATCCAAGTTAGGATAGCTTTGGCATGCCAAGTAGGGTTCTGTAGTATTGCTACTCCATGATGCTATGGCACTCAGTGCCATATGTTATGCTATGAATGGACTCGAGGCCGTAAGTTCATTTCCATGTTTTCCTATCTATCCTTTTTTATGGTCATTCTACTTGATACTATGGCCTCTATAAATTTTAGTGACAATTTACCATAGAAATGCTAAAAAGACATAAATATAGCAATCAAATTATGATTAGCGATGTAGGATAAGATGCTAATGCAAATGAGTAATTTATGCTTTCTTTTACATGTATTTAAGTTATTTTATCATTTATGACCTTGGGATAAATGTTTTCAAAAAGCAACTCCTATGCATATATGGAATCTATGATTAATTCATAGGTTATATTAAGTAAACATTTATGATATGTGTTGGTGAAAAAGCAACTATGCCTAGATGATAGGTAGTCATGAAAATATGACAAACAAGGAAAGGTTTCATGAAAATGACATGTAGGATTAAAAGCAAATTTTCTAATAAGAGATAGGAAATAATCATATTTCTTCTAATGGGTATACATGAGGTATGTATAAAATTATGCAAATGTTATCAACCTTATTTTAAAAGTGGAATAGAACATGTATATTTGACAAACTTGTGTATAGCTTGGTGATGCATAGTAATTAGAAAAGGAATTCAGAAACCCATCGGATGTACTATGTTAATGTGTTAATAACCTCATGTAAGTAATAAATGCGAAAATAATTAAAATGTAGAACTACAGTAATAAGATGACGGAATTTAAAACTAAGTACCGCATATTTAAACATATTATCAACTCCTTTCACAAATATAGAAATAAATATTAATTTTTTGTCTATGGTCAGTGAAATGTGTAAAGTTCAATCATGTTAATGTGTGTGTGTGTGTGTGGAAGCTTGAGTATCAAATGTTCTTTTATTGAGGAAATAATGAAACCTATAGAGTACCATTAAGCCTGTGACCTTAGCATGTGTAAAGAAAATATGTATTTTTACTAGGGACAAGAGTGGTTAAGTGTTTTGGGAGTGGCCAACTAGCCTCTATACCAGGACCTCTGATCTTTTGTACCAGAAATATTCAAAATTCAGATCTTATTTATACTCTAATAATATGCCTTCTTTGTATATTGTAAAGTTTATCAATCCCATATTAAGCAAGCATGCATTGTATTTAGAACATTTATGTCGCCTTTTCATTTAGAAAGAGTAAATTGTGGTGTTTAAAGAATACAACAAGTATATTGCACATCCAGAAAGCGGGTCATTGATTGATTGTGGTGTGACCTGACAATTACTAGTAATTCTATAGGAATTGGTGGTAACTGCCTAACTTTCATCTTTAGGGGATTGGCTTTTATTAAAATAAATTTTTAATATAACTTTTGATTAAAGAAAACTCAAAACCATTTTGTTAAGAAAACACCAATTAATTAAATAGAAAATCATTTGAAGTGAAGTTAAGCATTTGACGTGTAAAACAAGTTGTTTAACTACTTATTACAACGTAAAATAAATAATTGAATTAAAATGGTACAAAACCAAAGGAGATAGAACAAAGAACTTAATTGGTCCCATTTGTATGATGCTACGTCCATGCGGACTATTGCGTATAAGGGTTATTATATCTGTCCGAACCTTCACTCTAGTGAGAAAGGTCACTTGCATACAACTCAAAGGAAAAGGTTAACAATACCAAATAAGGATTACTAAGGACTTATAAAAAGGATAAGAAATACAAATACATGTGAAAACTGGAATTCAAAGTAAATGTCTGCATGGATTATGTTCCTCGTAAGAGAGAGTCCGTGCGGACTACATTACAGAATAAACATGTTTAACACAAATATATCTGTGCGAATTATGTTCCTCATGAAAGGGAGTCCGTGCAGACTTGAAGATGGAATAAACAAGAATGAGATAAGATCATCTGTACGGACTACGTTCCTCATGAGAGGGAGTCTGTGTGGACTGCACAATAGTTTCGACATGTCAACGATATGTATGCTATAAAGAGGAATAATTGTACAATGTGATAACATCATAGAATTATGTCAATATGGTAAACAAAATACATTAAAACATGACACATAAAACAAATAAGACACTATTATTGAATATAAGTCCGTGCGGACGACATATCATGCACATATCAATAAAATAAGTCTGTGCGGATGTCATCATGCTTATAGATAGGTCTGTGCAATTAAGATGATAATAACAAGGTAGTTGTAACATGAAAATAGTCAATTATACAATATGAAACAACTTAAAACGATAACCTACTTGTATGATCAAAGTGGGGATTATATAGAATTGCCTCCCTTGAGATAAATCATTGGAGATTATAGGTTTATGAAAATAGTGTCAATATATACAGTGAGAGGCCTTATATCTTACCCTTATAAGTAGACTTCAAGTAATAATGCAAAAAGGTAGAGTTTTGGGAGAACATTATTTAAGTGTGGGTTAATAGGACTAGTAGAGCGATTCTTAGTTGGAGTCCTCTCCTGGATTCACGAACTATGGGTTTTGGCTATTCTCAAAATTGCATCCTTCTGAGATCCCCCTCCCTATAATTCATACCCAAAAAGGGATATTTATAGGCTTAGGATGAAAAGTCTCACGTTAAGAAGTGATAAAATCCTTCTAGGATTGGGAGACAGAGTCTTAATAGGAAGTCCGCACTTTTGGAACCTTTTCATCGACAAGTCCATGGGAACGCTGATTTCTTTATCTGTGCAGACCTATGTTGTATGCTTTCTCGCTAGTCCATAGTCTTTGGGCTAAGTTAGTTTTAGTCCGTACGGATATGGGCTTTGGCTTATCCATACGGACTTTAGGCTTTAGGCTCAATTAGTCTAGGCTGGCTATGGTGCAGACCTCATAACATTAAGTCCAGACGAACTTGTGCCATGTTAGTCTATACAGACTTAGTTTTCAAGTTGCTTGCCTTGTTGCTTGAGCCAATCTTTAGTTATCATCATAGGCCAAAAGGTGAGGCATCTACAACATGTCAATTTTTGCCACGCGCAGGTATGATCATAAAGGAAGATAGGTGGCTAAGCATAGCTATAGAGTTAATCGAGTCACCTTAAGCAAGGCACATGTGTTGGGCATTCAACTTCCTAAGTTTATATGGATATATACACAATCCAAATGGCATTTACATAATAATAAGTTTGTGGTTAAGTTATCATAAGTCTTAACTTTTGAATTGATGTTGTTTCTTTGTTTTGGAAATATATATGCAACAAGATGTTTATTCCAAGATATGTACCACAAAAGTTTTGTAATAGTATGAGTTGTGTTTTATAAACAAAAACAAAAGAACAAATGCTTTATGGATATATTGCTATCTAGTTAATGATATCAAAGTTTTAGTTGTGTCCTTATGTTGATGTAAGACAATGATATGTTAACAGGACAAAAATGTTTCCTTTTTATTTTAGGGGTATATTAGCTTTATGTGTATTGAAATTTCCAAGTTGCTAGTTCAATAGAGGAAATGCTACTGAAATTCCTCTTTCTCCAATGTATAGATATGTGTCAAGACTATATCACCTAGTAAAGTAGGCTTGTAACACTCTAATTGAGGTTTAAGAGAGTACTCAGGAAAGGTGTTACAGCTTATGGTATTAAAGCAAGTTACCAATTCTAGGCTAGATGTTATGAGAGCATAAGTACACGTACATGCCATTACATATATAAGTGTTTATAATAGGTGCTTGAGCTGACTCTAGTAAGATTGTTTGGCATTTTAAATTCTAATGATACAAGTGTGAATAGGTTGAAAGACAAGCATCTCTTGGGTAAGGATTTTTATGCAATTTTTTTATTGTAAATGGTTATAAAAGTTAGAATATTCTGCTGACAAGTGTCGAAAGATAAAAGATGGATCATTTAAAGAGGATAAAAGAAGTTTAATATGGTATTATCCTATTGTTGGCTAAAGGGATAAATGGAAAGGAAAAGATATAAGATTGCAGATGACCTAATGTTGTGTGCTTGCTAGTTTTTCTACATTGGTGGGGTTGATTCCCTATCATTTATGCGTCTAATGATGGGGATTTTGCATTACTTTACATGACATTATCATGATTACATGTGCATACATATTCTGCATGACATATATCAACATTTTCATATCTGCAGAACATATAGAACTATTTCATTTACATGAGCCCAAACTGTAATGGAATACCCTTAGGATACACAATCAAATGTATTGAATGTTAGTTAGCCAATGAAGAATGTGAGATCTAATTTATAGGAGTATATTCATGGAGGTTAGAATCCATGGGATTTATAAAAGTTGGAAGATTGCCCATAGAATTTGCACAAGGATGCAGAGAAGGGTACACTCGGTGTTTATTTAGTAAAAGAGTTATCTTCAGGAATAGTGGACCTACGGGGAAGAGTATCCGAACAACAATTAATTTAACATTTAGTGCTTGGAGTTAATGTCGACAGTACAAAAGAGTGAAGATAGAGGTACCTCCTCTATAATTAGAGTTAAAGTTTATGTGTAAATTGGTTTTATCACCTTTTGTTTACACATATGCATGCCTAATAATATTGAGTAGAAGCCCAAATTGAAGCCCAAAGTATGATGTTCCAATGATTAGCCTAATAGGTGACTTTATGGGTGTAAACTAAATAATCAGAGGTGAACCAAATAAGTAGGGATTTTTTATTAAGGGTGTATGGGAATAAATTGCCGGGAGATCACGGCTAGAAGGAAAGTTCAAATTGTTTCCTCGTACTATATTAGTTTTTATGGATAGAAAAATTTGTAAGAAAAGGATGTGAAACTATCCCGCCTAAGAGCTCGAATCTAAGAAGGAACTAAGTGTATCTAGTGTACTCACAATATGTTACTTTCCTGAGGTGATTCTTAGAAAAATCTCTAAAATAGTAACTTAATATGGAAGTGGAAGATGATACCAAGGTTATGCTAGATACAACTTCTATATCTATTGCACTACATAAAGGGGCACCCGTAGAATTGATAAAAATGAGGGTTTAACTATGAGCATTGGCTAATAAGGAATTGTTATCAGTTATAAGTGAAGAAGTTAGATGTACCTATGACCTTTTAACACTAAATGTGAGCATTATGAGTTTTAATTGTGCCCTTTAGACTGACTACTGTCCTAGCTACTTTTAAAGATTCAATGAATAGGATATTTTATTCGTATTCTTACTAAATTATAGCGATGTTTATTGATTATATTATGGTATGTTTAAAGTCCATAAGAGAATGTGATAAACATTTAGAGGTTGGTGTTATATATTAAAGGAAAAGTAATTTTAAATCAAGATAAGCAAGTGTGGCTTTTGGTTGGATGAAAGACCTTTCTAAGATGGACAATGCCTTTCTTAAGTAGAGTGATTTTACATTTAGATAAGCAGCTACCTCGAAGTACTATAGAAGTTATGAATTTTAGGGTTTAACAAGTTGTTACAAGAGGTTTATGGAAGGTTTTTCATTGATGATATCACCTCCTACAAAGTTGTGAAGGAAAGAGATAAAGTTGGAATAGGTTTACAAGTGTCAAGCTAGTTTTGACTAGTAAATGTAGAGATGATGAAAGCTGCTTTTGTACAGTTAATGTCAGGTAAGAAATTTGTGATCCACAGTGATGTCTTGTACAATGGCCTAAGTTGTGTTTTAATGCAAGAAAGGAAGATGATAACTTATGTATCGAGACAACTAAAGTCATATGAAAGAAATCACTCTACTCATGATTTGGAGCTAACAACAATAGTATTCACATTGAAACTAAAGAGGCACCAAGATGCACAATGACTTAAAAGTGCATTATTGGTGACTTAGTATATCAGATAATTTGAAATATGTGTGAGACGAATTAAGGCATTAATTTTATTAATCATATTCTATTTAGATCAAGTTTTAATATTGATTATTAAATATATGCTTATTGAATCCATTTATAAATTTAACTACTAACTTGTAAAAATAATATTTTTATTTAAATATTTGATGTAAAGTTTACATGTTCATTTACATTATTTTATTAATAATATAACTAATATATTTAAATATAATATATTTGAAGTTAATTAAAATTTATTAATAATAGTACATAATTTTAACTAAATATCTTACAATTTTAATTAACTTTTATGTATTAAACAAATTTGGGTATTATTGAAAATAATGCTTTGAAATTGAATTCAAAATAGATTTGAGTATTGCTTTATTAAGAGGGGTGTATTTAATTGAGACTTTAATAGACTTTTTTTAAAACGATTTTTAATTATGAACTTTTAAATACTTTGATATACTTTTAAAGTATGAATAACATTAATCGATTTTCTAAAAAAGTATGAGTAATTTTAAATAACTTTTATTAAATAACTTTTATAGATTTTGAATGACTTTTATAAACTTTTATTTTTATTACTCAAATTTATAAATATTTTATATATTTATTTTTATTACTCAAATTAACATTTTATAATGGATTTTAAAGTGATCTAATTAGATATCAAGTTCAAGATATTACAAAATAAAAAAAAAAGATGAATATAACTTGAATTTAATTCAATTTTGTTCCTACTTATTAATTAAGAATAATATCAAAATAACATATAAAATTTAAGTCAATTTTTAATTAAAATCATATCATTTCAAATTTAATAATTGGATATCTAAAGTTTATGTAGCATTTCAATTAAATTTCTTTATCTATTTTTCTATCAAAATTGAAGAAAATTTCAATTTTTTATTAAAAATTATTTTTTTGAAATTTTTATAGTAATTAATGTAATTAAAGATCAATAATAAATTTTTATAATTTTTATTAAATAAGTTGAGTAATTTTCTTTCTATTTATTTATATATACCTAATATTTAATTATATAATAAAAGAAATATTTAATTTTATCTAAATATAATAGAAAAAATATACGACACTTATTTTTTAATTTTTATTTAATAATTAATATAGTTAGCGATTAATAATAATTTTTTGCTCTTTTTATTAGTTAAAAGTTTAATAATTTTATTTAAATTTTCTCATATAACTATTTTTAATTATTTAATAAAAGAAATATTTAATTTTTTAAGAAGATAATTAATAAATAAAAATATAACATTTATTTTTTAATTTAATTGAGTGATTTTCTTTGGATTAATTTATTAAAATTTTAACTGTGCGGATCAAAATTTAAATAATATATTATTTTTATATTTTGATGAGTTCACTTTTTTTGTTTTTAAATAAGAGAATTTTTTTTAAGTTTTATGTATTTTTTTATATATTTTTTATTTGAATAAATTTAATTTGTCACCTAATAATATCAATTTTAGAGGTAATAGCAAAATCAATTTTAGATTACAAAGAAAAATTTTAAACTTTTGAGTACCGATCTTCTTTTTTCTTTTTACAAAAAGTTATTGAATGAAAATTTATGAGTTAAGTGGAAGATAAATATAAAGTTGAATATAGAAACTTTTAACTAAAAAGTTTTTAAAAATCCATAAAAATCATTATACTTAAAAAGTAAAGTCATAATTAAATCTATGTAAACTTTTTCAACTTTTAAAAAGTTATAATTAAATACTTCGAGACTTTTACAAACTTTTAAGAAAATTTAAAAGCCTTGATTAAATATCTCTAAACTTTTAATGCATTTTAAAAGTTTTAATTGGACATACTTAAACTTTTTTTAAAAGTAAAAGTATTAAAAAATCATGATTAAATACACCCATGTAAATAGAGTTTAAGTACAATATTTTTTGCTAGTATAGTACAGGTTAAAATGAAACAAGAACAACAACAAAACAAAACAAAAAAGAAAAAAATACAGAGCTTGATATTAATTGAATTTTAAGGCTACATCATATCATTCTTATCTTTCGTACCTTATGAATTCATTTTCAATTTTCTCTTACTAGATCTAGAACGTGAAAAAATGGAAAAACTAAATAGTAATACTAGCCTAATAATAATAATAATAATAATAATATGTTATGAGAACTAACCTAATAATAGATATTACATACCCATCTCATTTTTCATGGAAGCCAGAGAAAGGAAAAAGAATGGTATAGTTCTCATATATAAGCTAGAGCCTTCAAAAGCCATATTAATTATCATAAGATGTTCTGTATAAGAAGCAAAAGCCAATGCTCCAAGGAGGATTATTGCCATATTACATTACTACAAGAAACATGGTGTCTCTAAGGATACTGAAGTCTTTAAAACAGTTTTATGCATAGTAAAAGTGGGGACAACATTAAGCACTAACTTGTCCACTCATTGTGAGGACCACTTCTCAAATTGTGCTTCATGGCAATGAGGATCTAACCAATCCCTAGGAGAACCCTTTTGCATGTGAGGACTCCCTTTGCCACCACCCACAAGCTCTCTCAAATTCTCCAACTTATTTTCCCTCCCCGTTCCACTGTTTCTCCTATCTGCTTCCTTCAGCTTTTGCTTGAATCGCTGTTTACGACCAGAAGAGTTCGGCTCTTGTTGCTTTGATTGTGAAGGAGGAGCCCCGTGTGGTCCTAAGTAAATGGTATCTTCCTTTTTAGCCTATGCAAACAAAAATAACACAACAAATTGACTATAGCAATTAAGTTGTATCCACATATATGTAAACCAACTAAGAGCAATTCCAGAATCTGATCAACACATTGGCAACTGACCTTTGGAGAAGGTGGTTTCGACGTTTCTACTTTAGAAGCATCAGATTCAATGTAATCTCTGTCCCCAATTCCCAAACTTGGGATCACGAATCCATCAGTGTCTGGCATGACATGTTTTAATTAACAAAATGTATATGTTCAATACTAATAAGATGCTGATGAGTGAAAAAATTACTTTCACGATGACAACTAGCTTCACAAAGATAAACAAAACGACCTTGCATCTTAACGGTAAAACTCATTTAAACAAAACCACATGGCCAGTTTCTAGTTCTTGATTTCTTTTCATAAATGGGAATGCAACTTCAGATGACAATACCTTGATAGCCAAGAGAATATTGAGGTATGTGTTTGTTCTAGTACAACAAATAACAACTAAGTCTTAATTCAATAGTATATGGAGTTGGCTTGTTGCCACTTCGAATATACCCAATATAGCATGCAAATATTTGGACCCACCAATGAGATGGGCCAAGATGCAAAGTGCATTACTTACCATAAATGCAGGAAATTTACAACGTCATCCAAGGTACATACTTCACAAAGTAACCAAATGCAAGTTTGTGTTTGCTATCCACCTACTCTAACTCATTCATCCAAAATAATTAAAATCACATAGAGAACATAATAAAAAAGGGTTTGACAAAAGAGAGAGAGAGAGAGAAGTAAAAACATGTGCCAGAAAGGGATTGAAAAAAAAAAAGGCCGCATCACATTTGTAAGTCATCTATACAAAATATTCTTAAAAAATCAGCCAAAGCACCACTTAATTAATCCATTGTAGATAACATCAGCTTTAATATGCTTACATTTTTGTTTGCGACAAACAAAGCCTTAGTACAAATATATATGTACACACAGAATAAATTGCATTGTCAACTTAACCTAGTAATCTCAACTACTAATATCTTGCTAAACCCACTCAGCTCAATTGTAGATTTTGTCACTAAATAAAGGTGATCACTATAAAATCAAATTTAATGAAATAGTATACTACACATATCATCATCCATACATACGGTGATAAACTATTACCACAAAGAAACATTTTTAATATAAGTGCTATTATTTTCAGAGTCAGCACTTGCTGCGACCAAAGGCTAGATGCAACACTATTGTAATAAATTATCATAAGTAAAAGAATGCCCAACCAACAGTTACAATCCCACGAACATTCCCTCTTCCCTACTAACACACTATTTGGTAGATATACTTTGCTTTCCTCACTTGAAATGTGTAATTTCAATTTACCTTTCTTATTCTGCTAATAACTTCTTTCTCCCACTAAGGGTGCCCATATTTCTCATGCTTCTAATTACTCGTCAAATCATCATAGTTAACTTCCCATATTACCCCTAACTTTCATTAATGAATTATTGACAACCGGCAAAATATTAATTCAGCAAGAAACTATCACTTAAAATGCTGAAAGCTTAGGTGATTGTCTTCTTCCCTTTTTTTCTTAAGGGCAGAACAAGTCTCTAGATGTCATTCTATTATTGCTTTTCTTAAACACCGTACTAATTCCTAATTCTCAAGGAAGAAATCAGCATTGAAGTTCTATCTTAACAGGTTAAATCTCTTGAAGATCAAGAAATACTTTGACAACGACTCCAATATTGGAGATCAAAAATTTTGACAATGCCCAAAAAAATTCAAGCAAATTCACTTATCAAGTCTAAAAATAACATCAGCATCATTGGAAAAAAATAAAAAGAAAATTGCTATATAACCACCACATTACCAATTTTATGCACATTATAACATTAAATATAGTGAATTCAGCAGATTTGCAAAAAAAAAAAATGAAAGTAAAAATAAAAATCCTATAAAACATTTTATTGTCACATAATCAAATTTACCTAATTAAAAGTTGAAGATACAAAGATCACAATTTTTTAACCCTTCTTTCCTCTAGAAACAAACATAAACAAGAAAAGAAAAGGGTAACAAGGGGAGAAAAATACCCCATTCATCTTCTTCATCATTGACTGAAGGAGAAGTGTGGCGTTGAGAGGGGTCCATGGGACACTGAAGATCATGGATTTCAATGGCCACAGGGCGATAAAGCCCAGAATAGATCAGATTAGATAGGAGAAATTTCACCAGCTCGCAACCTAAGAAAAATTTATGATCATGTGACTGTAAACAAAAGCAGAGAACTTTATCATATGTTGAATCTTAAAAATACGCAAGGTATCAATGCAATTGCATAGAAAATAAAAAAAAATGACAAAAAAAGCCCTAACCCTAAAAAGTAGAAACTAGAAAAATTGCCTTTTGTAATTTAATACCAGAGTTGACACTCTAGTTTTCGTGGAAGGTTTGAGCGGTTGAAGGAAGGAGAGGGTAGCTTCGTCGTTCTACCAATGCCAAATGATTTAAATTGACTGAAATTATGTTTGATAAAAGGTCCTGATTTCAATTGGAAGTAAGTTCTATACACATTTTAATTGACTATTTGATGTATGTTTGATCGACGGTCCTGATCGCAATTGGAAGCAAGTTAAGTTTAAGACATGCTTTCTTTATCACGTTTAGATATATTCTATTGATAGTAATTATTAGATATATTTAATTGCCTAATATATCACATCTATATCACATCTGAACTATTGAATGAAAAATAAAAAAATATTATAATTTGATCCATCAATTTATAATTAATGCATACAATAAATTTGAAATGTACTAAATAAATATTCAAATTTTATACACACTTCAATTTAAAAATACAAAAAATTAATTAGGTGGATCATACTTTATGACTCCAATAAATTTCACTTAAAAATCATTTTAGATATTTATTTCAATAGTTATTAACAATGTGTTTTATTTTCTATAAAAAACATTTCATGTCTTGAATTATGACGTTTATGCCTAGTTTGTAAACAACTTTTAAAGTTCAGTAGATTTTTTTTTTTTATGAATATATTTATCGTGAATTTAAATTAGTTAAATAAATTAATTTAAAAAAAAAAGGCATTATGTTATATTCACTTCGTGTTGAAGAAATGAGGGAATGAAGAATTTTAAGTCATGTATAATATTATATACATTCATTTGTTTCACTTTAATTGTTTATTTCAATTTTCATATAGCTTAAGGAAAAGATTAATTCAATTTAATTTTAGAAAAAAGTTAATAATTTATCTAAATACCGTTGAGCTTAATTAAGTGCTTTAATTGATAATGCTCAGAAACAATCTCTTTTCATTTTAGTGATATTCAATTAATACGGATGTGATGAGAAAAATATAAAAACAAAAGAAAAGTGACACTTAAAGTGAAATAAAAAAACGAAATATTAAAGTGAGTAATATATTTTTTAGCCTAATATATAATAAATTTAAT
Source organism: Hura crepitans (assembly GCA_948208565.1). Classification (NCBI taxonomy): domain Eukaryota; kingdom Viridiplantae; phylum Streptophyta; class Magnoliopsida; order Malpighiales; family Euphorbiaceae; genus Hura; species Hura crepitans. The sequence continues at coordinate 17,981 of CANXYI011520804.1, forward strand.
TTAAAAATTTTTTTTCTATATTTAAAAGTTTTAAGAGGGACCCGGGGAGAATTAAGAGTAAGAATTCCACCAATTGAATAAAGGGAGATTGCACACCAAAATTTGGTCTATGCTTACCAATTCGGGATTATTTTTGCATAAAAAAGTTAGGCATCGCATACGTTTTATAAAATAATATTTATTTATATCGAAAATATTTCGTAATTTAACTAATTTTTATAAATTTGAAATCTCCCTTTTAAAGTCATATTTAATTCGTATATCTTAAAAATAAATTATTTTAATTTTAGCATAATTTATTATTTTTTTAAAATTAATTATCAATTATTTTCGATAAAAAAATTGATTAATTATAAAATATAAAATTTGCAGTGTTTATAAACGTCTTGAATATCAATAAGATTTATTTAATTATAATTTCCATTATATAATAAAATCATTTTCGAAATTCATTATAAGGTTTTGATGATTAATTTTATATCACATTTTTATTTAATCACTTATTTATATTTTCAAAATAAGAATCATCAATTATGTAGATTATTATAAACTTTATCACTATTATTATTTGCATTTGTATTTGTCTAAAAGAGAATTTATCTATTTATTATTATTATTATTATTATTATTATTTTTAATCATTTTTACTATTTTTATCCGAGATTTTATTTTATTTATTATTTAATCACCATTCAATAGTATTAACTTATATTTATAAATTGAGCTTTCTACCCTTTTTAGAATTTTCTTAGTGTTTATAGGAGAGGGGATATTTAGTCTTTTTTGTCACCAAGGTACAAAAGGTTTTTATCCTCTCCTTCGCCTTCCTTCTTTCTTTTTTCTCCTCCCTTCTATCCCTTCTTTCTTTCTCAAGATGTGTATAGTTAATCGATTTTTCAGCTTGCAATTAAGTTGATTTTTCATTTAATCAAATCGATATTTATGATATACAATTTTTATTTTTAAAAATCGATAGATAATCATTAATCAATATTTTATACCTAAAAAATATTATGATATATTAATATTTAAAATATTATAATACATATTTTTAAAAAATAAATATTAAAATTATATTTTTAAATTAACTACATATATTTTGATGAGTATATAATAGACATATTATTATAAATTTTATATTAAATATATCTAATTCATTCAATTATTCACATTTATAATTTTATTTTAGAACACTACTCCTTTCTCTCATTTTTTTGCCCACACCGAAACTCTCTAGTTCCCTTCTATTTCTTTCTTTCTCTTCTGCCTTTCCTCTTCCCCTTTTTCTCCTTCCCATCTTCTTCTGTTTTTCTTCGTGAAAATGACATAAGCTCCACGGAGTTCTTTCTTTTTCATCTTTTTGAGAACTAAACCCCAAATAATTCTCTTTCATTTGAATTCCTTTAATCTTCCCCACCGAAAATATGAGAATTCTATCAAGATTTTTTTAGTTTTCAGGTAGGATCTAAAAAGAATCAAATTCCTTTGGGTTTTGAAGTAAAATGTTGACATGCATGGTGAGTTTTTCATTCTTTATTTCAGTTTTTTTTTTTTTTTTACTTTTTCTGATTTTTACTATGGATATCTTTTTATATTTTTTGTGTGTTTGCTTAAGGATGACATAGAAAAAGGGTCCAGTTGAAAGATGCTACTACTCAGGGAGGAGCAAATCGAATCTGTTAGATAATGAAATAAAAGGGGGCTTTGGGGACATGATTCCTGTTTCAAGTTAAGTTCCTTGTATTTTCCTCTGTTTTCTGTGATTGGATGGTAGGTCAGTGTTTTTGACTATTTTTATCTCAGGTTGACATCACTGGTTTGTCATCTTTATATTAGGAAGAATATTTAAGATCCATTTGGATAAGAACCTGATACCGAGATTTTCTTTTCCTCTTTTTTTTTTTTTTTTTTTTCAAAGAAGTGACCTGTCCATTTGATTGAAAAAAATTAGCCTTGACATTGACTTGTAATTTACTGGGTGATATTTATGTTTTCTCTATGGTATTTGTTAATTGACATGAATTATTGCGTATTATGTTCATACAAATGTATACTTATTCCTGTGCTAAACTAGAAATTTGAAATCTTTGATTTACATATTTTGCGCATAGTCTGAATTACAGATTCTCAAATTATGTTAAGAAAAGTTTTCTTTAATACATGGTGGAAATTTTTCTCTTCTCATGTGACCTTTGTCACCCATATATTTCATTTCTATTTGCATTGAGGTATTATTTATTATTTGTTGAATCTTTATTTTATTTTTATGATAATTTGTGGTTTCTGATAAGATTAAATATTACTCTTTTAGTTGATTTACTTGTTGATACATGTCAACCGAATAAAGGTTTTTTGATGTTACTATGTTATAAACCCCTTTTTAGTGAATTTAAAACAGATTCTACGAATTCCATTGACAACTTTTTCTGGTTTTTTGGTTTAGCCAAGTCTTCTACTGCATTGTCTCTTTTCTGAGATATTAATTTTTTATTTTTCTTTGTTTCTGTTGCATAAAGCTGTGCATCTAAATCAATTTGTGTTTTGGGTTTATCTCCATTGGTGATTTAAGAATACTGACATTTATTAAGTCTGCTAAATTATAATTTTTAGACCAAATATATATATTTGTTACACGTTTACGGCTTGAACATTATTCTTTTTGAATACCCTACACTTTCAAGGCTTGTTTTTTTAAAAAAAAAAAAAAAATTAATGCTGATCATTGTCTCTCTTATTGACTTAAGGTCTCTGTTTTTATCGAATTTATGTATTCAGTCTTTCTAAGCTAAAACTTCCTTTTCCTTTTTCGGCTCAGATTACTTTACTCAATTTTTAATACTTGTTCTTTTGGTGTAATATTCTGTACATATGGTTTTTTCATTTTCTCAGTATTATGGCTTGACTTGTTTTAGTGTTTGGATCTTTTATGAATCTTTCTATGAATTTAACGTGCGTATCTATACATTTGGAAACAACAGTATCGATTATCACTAAAGTGTATATTTCATATTACATAGCTCATAAAAAAAATATTCTTCTTTATTTAACTCTATTGATTTTTTCAAAAAACAAATTAGTTAGTGTATCTAGGAATTTATGATTTTTATTTACCATAATGGACAATTCTGTTAGATTTTGATTTTGGCCTTTGGTTGAAAATTGCTACCCCTTTTGTATGGGTAGGCAATACCCTGTTTCTCTTAAGAATTTACCCTTTTTTAAAACCAAAAGATTTCTTTCACTGGTTATTTTTGCTTCTGTCAATTGTTGATTTTTGTTTCGGTGATTTTACTGAGTATATGATTGTTAGAGATGCAACATATTTCTAGGGAAATCGGCAGCTAAAAGGAGAATATTTTTTTGTCAACCCAAAATTTTGGATACTCTCTCTTGGTTAAGTTCTTCTCATTAGATTCAACATGTATCCTTCTATTCATTTTGATTACTATTATTTTTTTTTTGAAAGAAACTTACACTTTTGAATGCTTTTTAAAATCAAGTTCTAATTTTCTCAATTCGTTTTGCTATGACTTGGATACTTCTTTTTTTGTCCTGATGATAATCAAGTTCTTATTTTCTCAATTCGTTTTGCTATGACTTGGATACTTCTTTTTTTTTTGTCCTTATGATTATTGGTGCTTCTTACTTTCAATTTTGATATAAAGAGCAAAAATTGAAATGTTCCTACTTGCTATTTATGAAATTTATGGTTCCTTTTTTTTTTCTTGTGGAAAAATTGATCTTTTGTTTTTTACTTATTTAGATTGTAGTTTTGATGGCAGCAAGTCCACATTTAGAAGCGTCTGTTCTGGTTTGGCTCCAAGTATACTTCCCTAGATTGTTTTAATGTTTTTATTCATGCTTTACCATGAATTTATGATCTATTCTTCTACTTGCATTTCTCCATTTATTATTTGTTGAAGCTAAGAAGGAAGGACCTTTATTCAAAATTTGGTTTGAAGAGACAAACCCGTGTGCTTTAACAAAGCTAAGTATTTCTTTCAAGTTTCTTGCTTCTTTCTTTTTTTCTTTTTGTAAACATATTGTTGTATGTTGGGAATGCATGTTGGTAGGAAACTAGGAAGTTTTTGTTGCATTTTTATTTGTATTTGCTGTCTAAACTTTATCTACTTTTATCTCCTGTTATTTTACTCTTTTTTATTCCTGGTTGTATCTTAATTTGGGATCTAGATATTCTCTGTTTTCTTTTGTTTTTTTATTCTTTTGCACCTACTGTGCAATTGATGTTGTGCGAATTTGTAGCTTTATTTCTTCTATGCTTTGCTTTTGATCATTCTTGAGATTTATATTTTTTAAAAGTATAGTATTCCTGTTTCTTTCCTTTACATTTGCAGGGATCGACTCCTTGCTTCTGTATACCTATTATTATTCGTTATTTTCATTGCTTTAATATGTTATAAGCTCTTCATGTATACATTAAAATGGAATCTTGGTCTTAGTTTATGCTTCATTCTGATCCTAAAGTCAGAAATTAAAGAATACATCTCTAGTATGGAATTTCTTAATGAAGTTATTTATTTTTTTCTCTCTCGAGTATTTCTAGGATTTGAGTATTCATCTGATCTGTTTCATTAGATCTGCTGACTTCATAATCCTATTACATGTATTCAAGACTTAATTATATGTATATATAGCCTCTAGCTTGTTTTGATTATTTAAGTTGCCTGTCCTTGTCTCACCATGACTTCTTACTATTGATTTTCTCACTTCATGTTCATGTGATTTCCTGGTTGTATTGAAAAACTGATCGATTAATTATTTACGTTCTTTTTTCTTGGTTGAACAGATGCTTTGAATCTTCTGATTTGCTGGATTTTATGATTTCTATTGTTGAAATTTTGTTATTAGCTTATGTTGTTGCTTGGGTCATTTTTTTTTAGCTTGACTCTGCACATGATGCTATTGATAATGTTCATTCTCTCCTACTCAAAACAATCTCAACTTCCTGTTTCATTGCCAACTAATATTAGCTTCTTTGTTTACTCTACCGCTATTGATTGCAATTCCTATTAACATGCTAGATCTAAGCATACCTTTGAATATTTTTGTTTACAATTTAGGCTTGACTGTTGTCGAATTTCTTGTGATCAGTTTTATCAGCTTTGATTTTTGTTTGGAAGAGATCCTTATTCTGTCTTTATTTTAGATTGACCTTTTCATTGTGTGAACAGAAAAAATGAATTAAGATTTGTACTCTATTTATTCATAGTGAAAATACAAATTGTTATTCAAATATGAAGAACTTCAAGGTAGATCTACAATATTAATCAACACGGAGAAAAACATTTAGGAAAAATTACCTGTTAATTTGGCAGAGATCTGTGATTTTGTTTTCCGTTCTGCACTTTGCTATCGATATGCTTCTGTTTTCTTGGCTCTGGATCTGCTTATTGATTCTCTTTCCCCGCTGCTCTTTTTTCTCTCTCTGCAGATCTCCCCATCTATTGTTTTTTTACTTTTTTTTTTCTGGGTTTTTTTCCGTCTCTGTTTTTATTATTATTATTATTATTTTCTCCCTCACTTGGTCCGCAAATCTAGGTCCTATTTATAGATTTTGCGGTGCCAATTTTGTAAATTAAGTGAACTGTATATAGAGCCAGAAAATTCTGTCAATTTTACTGTTCAAGATCTTTTCAGGGAGCTGGGTTTGCTGAAGTGGGGCAGCGGGCTTGGGCCTGGGCAGGCTGCTGGATTGGATTGGCTTCCTGGACAGTTTAGGCCCAACAGTTTATTCTTTTTACTATTAATTTGTTATCATTATTTATTATTTTTCTATTGTTTGTAATATATTTTTGGATATCTTGTATTTATTTTCATTTTATACTCTTATTACTATGTTTGTCATATTATTTTTGTACTTTGTGATATCATTATATATTCTGTATTTATTTTTCAATTTTATTTTATCTCAATCTTCCTCCAGTTAGTCATTTAATTTAGGTTTAACAATAAAATTCACATCATTATTTAAATTATCCAATTCTTCTAATAATAAATTTTATATTAATTAAATCCATTACTATTTAATTTAAAATGTTGATTATAATTTAGCTTTTATTTCAATTATTTAGTCCGGATGGAAATCAGTATTTACGTGGTGTACTTGAGTCTAATAAAAAATTATATTTGTTATCCATTTAAATTTAGTAGAAATAATTTATTATTTTTAAAATTAATAAAAATATATTTATTATTCTTCTAAATTTAATAGAAAAAAATTTACATATCAAGTGTCATTTAGAAGAGGACTTAACTGCTTCATTTTTATCAAATTTATTTATAGGATAACATATTATTTTTATTAATTTTTAAATTAGCCATAATTAAATTTAAAAGAACGTGCGAATAAAAAATTCTTTATCTAACACATGAGTGAAAATATTTATTCTCCTTATATTTATATATATCATTGATAATATTACAAGCGAGAAAAAAATAGATTTCTTAGTTAATTAGAAAATCAATTTAAAAACAAAGTGATTTTTTTATTAATAGAATAGATGTTACAATTATATTTTTTGAATAACTAATAATCAACTGATTCATTACATATTATATTTTATATTTTGATTTTTTATATTTTTTACTTCATGAATAATACATGACACTTTAAAATATTATAATATAGATTTTTATTAAATAAATATTAAAATTATCATCTTGTTGTAATCATGCATTCATTGTTTTGAGTATAATGAATAAATTATTGTTAATTTCGGATTGAATACAGTTCTTTACGATAATTTTGTTCTTCTTTTTATTTTTTTATTTACAATTATATTTGGTTTTATTTTTTTATTTTAAAGTAATTTTAATCATAAAAAATGTAATTTATTACATTTATATATTAAAATAATTGATTGGTTAATAATAAATAATTAGTCAACCTATTTAGAAAAGGGTTAAATAGATAGGACCTATAAAAGAATTAAATCAATCAATCATCAATATATATAATAAAGCTGGGCACATGAGCAATTTTGGCATAAAAGTGAGGAGCTCTCTCCATTGTGTAATTTGTGAACTTTTTTCTAATTTTATTTTTCATTCTTTATATGATCCATCTCTTATTTAATTCTGAGAGGCTAATGATATGTGTATGCCCTCTCTTTCATACTGGTATTTTTGTAACAAGGTTGATGATTTCTCCCCTTCTATGTTATTTTCATAATTTGTAGATTTTTTTACCCAATTTATTTTTTGTTTTCTCTTTTATTTATCCTATCTCATTCACTTCTTCATGCAACCTATTTGGTTTCATTTATTTCTCACTTTCTCTTATCTAATTTGATATTATTGATAACTTTAATCCTTTCTCACTATTTTGATACTAATCCATTGTTTAATTCCCCAAACACTTGACAAAATTTATAGAACCAACAACAGTGATGACAATGGCCTATACAAGTTGCTCTCTTGCTACTTTGCTAAAATCCTCTCCAACAGTGGTCCTTCTTATTTAGCCTTCATCTAAGAAAGACCATTGATAATCAAAGAGAAGAAAGAAGAAAGAAATCAAGAAGAAACCATAAAAAAGGATGCTTTTACTTGCCATCCTTCCTACCTTCTCAACTACCATTGCCATTACTGTTGGTGTGTAATCAAATAGAAAATAAGAATTGATATTCTTCATATATTATTCAAGAGGGGTATACGTATTTATACATGAAATAGATTGACTAACTAAGGAAACAAATCATAAAATTAAAACTGATCCTATGATTGTGGTAATTACATATCTTACAGCTTTTACATATCTTACAACTGTGATTCTACAGCTAAGCATATCTCTAACACTCCCCATCAAGCTAGAGCACAAATATTAATCATGCCTAGCTTGTTACAAAGATATTCTATTCGAGATCCATTTAACGCTTTAATGAATAGATACCCTAATTGTTCTCCCGTCTTTACATATCCAGTGGAAATAACATTTTCTTGAATCTTCTCACGGATGAAATGGCAATCAACTTCAATATGCTTGGTTCGGTCATGATAAACTGGATTGGAGGCACTGTGAATAGCAGCTTGATTATCACACAAAATCTTTACTAGAAGTGAGGTCTTTTAAGCCAAACTCTGCTAACAAATGGTTTATCCACAAAACCTCATAAGTGGATTGTGCCATGGCCCTGTATTCAGATTCGACACTTGATCTGGACACAACACTTTATTTCTTACTTTTCCATGACATTAGGTTTCCTCCAACAAAGACACAATAACCTGTAGTGGATCTTCTATCAACTTTGGATCCCACCCAGTCAGCATCTGAAAAGCATTCCATACGAGTATGCCCATATCACTGTATAGAATACCAAGTCCAGGAGTCCCTTTTAAATAACATAAGACTTGTTCCAAAGCTCTCCAATGTTTAGTTGTAGGTTCCGACATGAACTGTCTAATGATACTGACTGCAAAAGCAATGTCTAGACGAGTCATTACCCCAAGATAGTTTAGTTTTCCAACTATTTTTCTATACCTTTCTGGATCATCAAAGAGATCACTGTCATCTTTTGTGAGAAGCTCGTTAGGAACTATAGGTGTGCTGCATGGTTTGGCCCCTAACTTTCTTGTTTTTGTAAGCAGATCAAGAACATACTTTCTCTGAGACAAAAATATCCCCTTCTTGCTTCTTGACACCTCTACTCCTAAGAAATATTTTAGTTAGCCCAAGTCTTTGGTATGAAATCTAGTATGCAAGAAAGATTTGAGGGAAGAAATTCATGTATAGTCACTTCCTATAATAACAATATTGTCAACATAAACAACTAGGAGAATGATGCCAGTTTTTGATTGTCTGTAGAAGACTGAGTGATCACACTTGCTTTTCTTTAGTCTAAATTCTTGTACTATTTCACTAAATTTTCCAAACCAAGCTCGAGGACTTTGCTTTAAATCATACAAGGACTTTTTCAGACGGCATACTTTCCCATACTCCCCTTGAGCAACAAATCCTAGTGGTTGCTCGATATATACTTCTTCTTAAAGATCTATATAAAGAAGTGCATTCTTGATGTCCAGCTATTGTAAAGGCCAACGCTGAGAAGCAGCAAGAGATATGAAAATGTGAACAGATGTCAATTTAGCCATAGGAGAAAAAGTGTCAGAATAGTCCACTCCATAGGTTTGTGCATATCCTTTAGCTACAAGTCAAGCTTTGAGTCTTGCCACCGAATCATCTGGATTAACTTTAACTATGAAGACCCACTTACATCCCACAGCCTTTTTTCCTTGAGGTAAGGTTACTAACTCTCAAGTCTGATTATCATCAAGAGCTTTCATCTCTTTAACCATTGCATCACACCAACCAAGGTGGGACAAAACTTTTTTAACTGTTTTGGGAATAGAAATAGAGTCTAGAGAGGCAATAAAAAAACTAGAAGAGGGACATAATTAGTTATAAGAAATAAAATTGGCAATAGAATAAATGGATTTGCACTGACGTTTACCTTTTCAAAGACTGATTGGGAGATCAAGATTATTTGGGGTTGGATCTGATGATGAAGCAGTTTTTAGTTCAGGACATATATCAATGATTGCTTGTTTCCTAGAATATACTTGAATAATTGGTGGCTTTGCAGGAGTAGGAACTGGTGGATTACTGGCTGTTGGCTATTGATCTTCTCCAAGAACTTGACCATTAACTTCTTGTTGTTTACTAGTAAGTTTATAGATTAGCTAATCATCTTCATCCTCCCCCTAACTTTTAGAAGTAGAAATTGATGAGAAAAAAGGCTTATCCTCCAAAAATACCACATCATTTGAGACCAAATATCTATTAAGGTCTGTTGAATATCAACGATAACCTTTTTGAAGCCGAGAATAGCCTAAAAAGACACATTTCAATGCTTTGTGGTCTAGTTTGGTAATGTGAGGCCTAACATCACGAACATAGCAAGTGCTGCCAAACACTCGTGGCTCCAACAGAAATAGTAACTTGTTTGGGAACAAGATACTATAAGGAATATCACCATTAAGAACCGTAAATGGCATGCGATTAATCAAAAAACATGCTGT
>CANXYI011520809.1:0-18471 GCA_948208565.1 Hura crepitans
TAAATCCAACCGTTTCAAATTCAGCCTTATAAGTAAATCCAACATTTTCATATTCAACTTTATTAGCAAATCCAACCCTTTTAGATTCAACCTTACAATCAAATCCAACCCTTTTAGATCCATGCTTACAAGTAAATCCAACCCTTTTAGGATTCAGTCTTATAAGAAATCTAACTAGATTTAGCCTTACAAGCAAATCCAACTGAACGGATTTAGCCTTAAGCCTTTCAAGCAAATCTAACCCTTTAGGATTCAATATTACAAGCAAATCTAACCCTTTAATATTTAGCCTTATAAGCAAATCCAACCTTTTCAAATTCAACCTTACAAGAAAATCCAACCCTTTAGGATTCAACCTTATAAGCAAATCCAACTCTCTCAGATTCACCCTTACAAGCAAATCTGTCTATCCCCTGATAAAACCTCATTGGTCAAACAACTTTAAAAGCAAAGGCATGTTTAGGTCTAGTTGGAATTTCACTTCACTTGAGGATGAGCAGGCACCTATATTTGATGTAGTTTTTCTTCACAATATCAATCCTTTTTCAAAGGGAAGATACAATTTAGATCTAGCCAATTTTTGCTTTGATTTGGATGCAACCATTTGTATTCGATGTAGCTTCGTGCTAGGTAAGTATAACTTTAGGTGAGTGTCTTGAACTTAGGTACTTTAATGTGCACTATTTTAATTCTTGCAATTCCATAGCATAATCTAAAGTGAGGGCAACTATAGACACTTAGATTTTGGGGTTATGATGATAACTAGAGACAAGATTAAGTAATAAGGCAAGGAACCTAAAACCTTGGTTCGTACGAATAAACCTGGTGTAAGTCTATCGAACTTGATGCGATGAGGTCTATGCCAACCAATAAAGACCCAGCCTAAAACACTAGAGCTTATAACCCATGGTCTACCCAGACAAGACAAAGCCCACATCTATATGGACTAAAATAGACTGAGCCTAAAACAAGGCCCAATGCCTATAAACCACCTGGATGAACCGAGAGCCTAAGTCTACATAGACTTAGCAACCATAGTCCGCATGGACCTACCATTAAAAAGCTTCTAGAAACTCAATCTTACTATTTCTACTCTAACTCTTATTCTTATCAGGACTCCCTCTCTTCTGGATGGGAGAACTACCCATGTAACTTATAAATACCCCTTCTAAGAGGAATAAAGGGAGATCTAAGGATAGGAATTATAAAATCCAAAACCCATAATTTTAAGAGTCTAAGCACTGACTCTAAATTAGGATTCAATCTATTAGACCTTAGCTTGCATTAAAAAATCTTTCTTTCTAAAACTCAACCTTTGCTTTATTGCTTTAAGTTGTTCATAAGGTAATATTTGAGGCTTACATTTGTATTTATCTTCATTCATTCATGCTATTTCTACAACTAAGGATCTCTCAAGATTAATTGACATGTGAGGTTGTTCTATATAATCCCTAAATCGATTATAGGAGTAAGTTAATGTTTTGTACTATTTTGATCTTATTTAATCATTCATTAAAATGATGTAATCATTCTTGAATTGATACCTAAGTCACATGGACTTACCTTAATGCATGATAAGGTCTACATGGACCTATTATTAGAATGCGTGCATGATATAAAGTCTGTATGGACCATTATTCGATAATAGTTTTATGTTCACTTCATATACTCTTTTTTATGTATTCTACTATGATATTGATATGCATTTATGTCTTTATCATGTCATATAATCATGTTGCTTCTTAATGTGCATGTCATTGATTTTCTGGAACAAATGAGTAGTCTATACGGACTCCTTTTCACGAGGAGTGTTGTTCACACGAACATATACTTTGAAAATATGTGTTTTACATGCAGTTCACACAAACTCCCTTTGGTAAAGAGTGCAGTTTATATAGATATATGTTTTGAAGATATGTGTTTTAGATGAGGTTCACATAAACTCCTTTTTATAAGGAATGTAGTCTGCATAGATATATGTCTTATACATGTGCGTTTAGCCTTTTAGTCCATACGGACTCCCTTTCACTAGAAGTGTAGTCTACATGGACATATATTTTGGAATCTAGTTCTTATGAATATTTGTATGATGAATTTATGTTCTTTTTTGCATGATTAGTTCACCATCTTCTTAGTTAAAACAATTATTTGAGCATACTCTATGAGCATTTATATTTGTATGTAAATTTATGGCATGGGATGATATCATATTATTTGGCACTACTATTAGGTCCTTACGGACCTCTATTTGTGTTACAAATCATTCTCTTTGAGTGATATAAAACTTACTATTCTTATTAGATACGAGGTCTAAACGGACATATTAGTTATGACACATTGTAGTCCGTATGGACATATACCGATGCCATAAGAACTTTGTATGGACTTGCCAACACAGAGATAAGATCAAATAGTTTATTCTTTATTTGTTTAATTGGTTTTTTACCTTTTATCTCTTTTGTTTATTTTAGGTTGTAATAGGTAGTTTAATAACTTATTTTATACACCAAAATGCCTAACCTCATATTAATGAGTTTTCTACACAATTAATTAGTCTTTTCATAATAAAATGATTTTAAGTTTTCCTTAACCGAAGTTGCATAAAAAATGTAATTTAACAAAGACCAATCTCCTAGAAATAGGAGTTAGGCAATTACCACTAATTCCTATGGAATTACAAGTAGTTGTTAGGTTAAGCAATAACCATTAATTAATGATGTGAATGTTTAATATCCATTTGTGCTTATTGTATGTTCTAAATATTGCAATTTATTCTCTCTATGTAAAAAGAAAACATGTATGCTTTAACTAAAATGCTTAATTGCATGATATGGGATTGATAAACATTATAATATAAAGAAGCTGTATTACTAGGGCATAAATAAGATATGATTTTGAATCCTTTTTATGTAAAAAGATTATTGTAACTAGTGTAGAGTCAAGTGGTGACTCTAAACACTATCCACCTCGACCCCTGTGAAACATCAAAATTCTATAATTAGATTTAGGTCCATACCCAATCTAATCTTCTCGAATTTAGCCTTACAAGAAAATCTAAACCTTTTGAATTCAACTTTACAAGCAAATCCATCCTTTTAGATTCAACCTTATAAGCAAATCCTACCCTTACGGATTTAGCCACACAAATAAATCCAACCCTTTCATATTTAGCCTTACAAGCAAATCAAACCCTTTTGGGATTCAACCATACAAGCAAATCCAATCGGATTTAGGGTTACAAGCAAATCCAACCTAATTCAACCTTACAAGCAAATCCAACCCTTTCAAATTTAGCCTTACAAGCAAATGCAACCATTTAGATTTAACATTATAGGTATATCTAACCCTTTCAGGTTTAACCTTCCAGGCAAATCCAACCCTTTTAGATTCAACCTTATAAGCAAATACAACCCTTATAGATTTAGCCTTACAAGTAAATCTAACACTTTAGGATTCAGCCTTACAAGCAAATCTAATTCACTCAAATTCAACCTTATAATTAATTCGCTTTGCCTCTGACCAAACCTCATTGGTCTAATAACCTTATAAACAAAGCCATATTTAGATCTAGTTGGATTTTAACATTACTAGAGAATAAGCAGGCACTCATATTTGGTGTAGTTTATCTTTATAATATCAAACCTTTTTCAAAGAGCCAATTTAGGTCTTGCTAGTTTTTACTTTGATTTAGAGGTAAGCATTCGTATTTGGTGTAGCTTCATATTAGGTAAGTATAACTTCAAGTGTGTATCTCAACTCAGGTACTTTGATGTGCACTATTTTAATTTTTGCATTTCCACAGCACACACCAAGGTAAGGGTAATTGTAGATGTCTTTATTTACAGCCTATAATGATGACTAGAGATAGGCACAAGCAACAAGGCAAGAAACCTAAAGCTTTAGTTCATATAGACCAATTTAGTGTGAGTCCTCCTAGACTTAATGCCATGAGGTTTGTACCAACTAATAAAAACCTAGCCTAAAACATTATAGCCCATATCCCATGGTTTACTAGAATAAACCAAAGCCCATATCTACACGGACTAAAATAGACCGAGTCTTGAATAAGTCCCAAAGCTCATGAACCATAGAGTGAACCCAAAGCCTAGGTCTGCATAGACTTAGCTACCAAAGTTTGCACAGACTTGCTATCAAAAAGCTTTCAGAAACTCAATCTTCCTATTTACACTCTGACTCTTAATCTTATCAGGACTCCTTCTCTTTTAGATGGAAGAATTGCCTACATAACCTATAAATACCCCTTCTAAGAGGAATAAGAGGGGATCCAAGGAAAGGAATTATAAAATCCAAAACCCGTAGTTTTAAGAGACCAAGCACTGACTCCAAAGTAGGATTTGATCTATTAGACCTTCGGTTGTACTAAAAAAATCTTTCTTTCTAAAACTCAACCTTTTCTTTATTGCTTTAAGCTATTCATAACGTAATATTTGAGGCCTACATTTGTATTTATCTTCATTCATTCAAGTTATTTCTACAACCAAGGATCTCCCAAGATTAATCTACATGTGAGGTGGTTTTATGTAATTCCTAAATCGATTATAAGAGTAAGTTAATGGTTTGTAATATTTTGATCACATTTAATCATTTATTAAAATGATGTAATCATTCTTGAATTGATACCTAAATCACACGGACTTACCTTAATACATGATAAGGTTTGCACAGACCTATTATTTGAATGTGTGCATGGTATGAGGTTGGTATAGACCATTGTTCGATAATAGTTTTATGTTCACTTCATGTACTATGTTTTGATATATTCTACTATGATATTGATTTATATTTATGTCTTTATCATGTCATATAATCATGTTGCTTCCTAATGTGCATGTCATTAATTTTTGGAACAAATGAGTAGTCTGCGCAGACTCCCTTTCATGAGGAGTGTTGTCTATATGAGCATATACTTTGAAAATATGAGTTTTATGTGTGGTTCACATAGACTCCCTGCCATGTGGAGCATAGTCTACATGGATATATGTTTTGAAGATATATGTTTCATATGAGGCCTGTATGGACTCCCTTTCATGAGGAATATAGTTCGCATAGATATATTTCTTATGCATGTGTGTTCTGTATTTCAGTCTGCATGAACACATGTTTTGGAATCTAGTTCTTATGAATATTAATATGATGAATTTATGTTCTCTTTTACATGATTGGTTCACCATCTTTTTAGTTAAAACCATTATTAGAGCATATTCCAGAAGCATTTATATTTACATGTAAATTTAAAGCATGTGTTGATATCATACTATTTAACACTGTTATTAGGTCCTTACGAACCTCTATTTGAGTTATGTAAGGCTGACCATTCTAATTGGATATAAGGTCCAGATAATAATATTAGCTGTGCTGCACAGATATATACCAAGGCCATACAAAGTTTGCACGAACTTGCCGACACAGAGATGAGACCAAATTATTTATTCTTTAATTATTTATTTCATTTTTTTACCTTTTATCTCTTTTGTTTATTTTAAGTTGTAATAGGTACTTTAACAATTCATTTTATACAGCAAAATGCCTAACCTCACATCAATAAGTTTTCTACAAAATTAATTGGTGTTTTTGTAATAAAATGGTTTTGAGTTTTCTTTAATAAAGGTCACATAAAAATGTATTTTAACAAAGGCCAATCTCCTAGAGATGGGAGTTAGGTAATTACTACCAATTCCTATGGAATTATGAGTAGTTGTTAGGTTAAGCAACAACCATTAATTAATGACCCAATTTATGAATGTTTGATGTGCATTTATGCTTGTTGTATTTTCTGAATATTACAATTTAATCTCTCTATGTTAAAAAGTTAACATGTATACTTTAACTTAAATGCTTGATTGCATGAAACGAGATTGATAAACATTAGAATATAAAGGAAGGTATATTATTAGGGCATAAATAAGATCTAATTCTGAACCCTTTCAAAGCAAAAGATTAGTGGTCTTAGTGTAAAGCCAACTGGTGGCTCTAAACACTAACTGCCTCATCCCTAATAAAAGAACAAAAATCTACAACAATGTGATATAAAAGAATAGGGGCATTTTACCTTGTATGATGATTTAGTAAATCTATAGTGGTTGTTGTCCATCATTCAAATCTATTAGAGTGAAAGGGATTTGATAGCAATGGTTATAACATATTGTATAGTGTGGCATGGTACTGTTAGAGGTATTTCATCAAAGTGGTACTTTAAGATTAGGTTGTGATGTTATGTGAGCTTTATATGTGTATGATTGATAAGTATTTGTTACTATCAAGTGGTGGTTTTGAGATAGTTGTTACATACATAAGCCATTATAGAATAGTTGTTGCATGCATGAGCCATTGTAGAATTCTTAGTAGGAGAAGATAATCTATAAAGGATTAAAAAGAGAGGATGGAAAAAAAAATAGTAGAATAATAAGTTAATTTTGTTAACCTGGTTTGTTACACCCTTTACCCAATCTAATCATTAGACCTAGATAATGAATGACGTATAATCATATCCAATTTATACCATATTTTCCAAACATTACTTACTAGATTAACAACTTCTCATTTAAAAGCTAGTCAAATCCTTAATATTTGTTATGTAATTATTTAGGCCAATTAAAAAAATAATTCAAGTAGTTGGGGTTTTTGTTTCAAAAATCTAGTAGTATAACGACTATCTAGAGACACTACCCAAATGGTAAACTATAAAAAACACACATCTATATATACACATTCAACAATCCATAACTTTAGATCTTTATAATCCTCTCAAAACAATCAATCAGTCCAAGTATCATCCAATATTAGCATAGTTTAAAACCATATCATTTTCATAACACTGTTACACATAGATATACTTACACCATATATACATAAGATCATTAATTTACTAAACTTTATAAAAACTTGCTTTAGGACCTAATACCTTACTTAAATATGAGTACCATCTATACTAATATACATTAAAAATAAGATACAAAAGTATACCAAAAAAGGAGGCTTGATCACTACAGTGCAATACAAAGGTTAAATTGTAGCTATTTATCTCCTACTTATGCATCGAAATATGATGCACTAAGCATAATGCTTAGTGGTGTATTCAATGAAATATATATCAAAAAAATAAATATAACATGTATATGTCAAGCCATACATAGAAGTCATGCAAACTATAATATAAACACATGCAAATATTTTTAGGTCCTATTCATGTAGGTTACCTTTTTCCTTAACTATTATATTGTTACTATATGGTCTTACATATTACTCTTGCCTTATTGTATTCAATCTCATTATTCGTTAATCAACCCATATTTGTGAAGCATAAATTCCAATTTTGAATATTGGGATAATGACTAAATAAATCTCTTAAGTGTGCAGTGGTCCACATTTTGGACCTTACTGCGACTGCACTAGCATGGAAAATTATGCAATGGCCTTTTAAGACCTTACTATTACTGCTCCATCATAACATATGTGTGCAATTGCTCCTTAAAAACTTATTGCTATTACACTAGCATAGTATGTAGATATAACCAAGTATAATGGCCTCATTAGACATTACTGTTGTTGCACAAGCATAATATATGTACACAATTATGTGCAATGGCCCTACTGGACCTTGCTACTACTGCACTAGCATAATGTGACACTATAGTGCCCTAGTAGCTACTAAACTCCCTTTAATTGATCAACCTATCTAATCTTAGTCGTCTAACTCATATGGGCCTTCATAAAGTCATATTCCATTTTCACATATACAAGTCTTTTATCACACAAACATATTAAAGACTTGCAATTTTCATCTTATTAAACCTTAATAGTATTTTATTAACTTACCTAATCCAATTACTATTGTTATTGCATGTTTACACCTTATATCCACATATAATGAATTAGGTTATAATGTTAAGACACATACCACTATGTCACTCTATTTTTAACTTTGCTCAACATCATTTCCAAATTGAACATAACTAAAACCTCACATGATACATAATTCTTTTTCTTTCAATTATATCCAATATAACTAGTATTCATAACCTTTACTCATAATATGCTCACATATACATATATTTATACACTCTCACCTATTCGACCATATAAGCTCTTTAGCTTATTCATTTAAGGTGTAAGTAAATTACCATTTCTTCCTCTATTTGACTATTCGATGAGTCATAATTACCATTATAACACACATATACAACACTTTTATGCATAATATACCATTCAGCAACATATAACTAAACACCTTCTCATTCTTTTCCAATCGATTTCTTATTTTGAACATGCTATAAACAATTATTTAAGACCATTAGTCCATTAATTAAGCATAAACTCATGCATACATATATATGTCACATTAAACATACACACATATGTCACATCAAACATACACATGCACACACACTTGAACTTTATGAAATTATTCAATTTAATATATAAATTATTGAATACACTTACTAACACTTCAATTGGCATCAATTTAGGCTTTTAAGCCTTTTCCTTCCCTTTCCTTTGCAATTCCACACTTTTCTCAACAAACATAATAGGTTTTAAGTTAGAAAATTTCATATAAATTCTTATAGTACTCCAGAATCAAAATTAATTATAGAAAAACCTAATTGGCATTAAATTACATCTTAAAAAAATATAAAACCTTAAATTTGAGCACTTAACCACAAAATTAACACTATTCACCCAAGTTGTGAAACTGCAAAACTAGCCTTATTTTTGTTATTTTCTCCCTAAAATAGTGATCTAGAGGTGGTGGAGATTAATTTTTATTGAAAACTAGCTTATGGTGTGTGAATTAGTTGTGGAAGAAATAAAAAGAAAGGGAGAGTGAGTTCCTTTAATAGTGTCTAGCACCACATGGTAGAAGGAGGTGTTTTATGTGTTTCAATTCAAATGGAATTCTTATTTATATAAGAAAATTAATGGATGGATATGTACCACTTGGTTAATCCAATGGCTCACATTTATTCCCACCATTTTTCTCCTTTAAAAGTTAATTCTATCATTTTTGTTAATTCACTTTTTATACCATTAATTAAGAAAATCCATAATTTATATGTCCTAGAAAAACTATAATTAAAAACTGAGAGGAGTTAATTTAATTAAGCCCTTACATTCTCATTTAGTTCTATTAAATTACTTCTTGATGTTAAAAAAATTATACTCTATTACCATTAGCTTATTTTGAATTTTTAAGCTTTAAGTCATGCTATTCCTGGGTTATTTTGAGCACAAATCAAATATTTTATCGTTCTACTTAAACTAAGTTATTATTCTCGAGACACCACCTTAAAAACTTTAATTGTATTTTTAGCCACTTAAATGATTTCATTTTCACTTCAAACTTTGCTTAAAATTATTTTATAATATTTACTATCATTTTGTTCAGTTAGTGTGACTTAGGTTCTAGAATTGCTATTCACCCTTTAAGAGAACACTATTCATAATTTTACTTCTTGTCACTCATTAACTATCCAATCGACCTTATCTTCTCTCCAAAATATAAACCTAACCAATACCTTTCATTTACTTTTGATTCATAAGAAAATCCTATTAATCCCTTAAGGGTTACTAGTCATAACCTTAGAGTCTATTGTTCATAGCCTGAGACTATCGTGTTATAGTTTTTCCCCTCTTAAAGAAATTTAGTCCTCAAAATTACCTGGTTTAAATAATTATGGATACTATTCTCTCATTTGTTCTTCACTTTCCCATGTTGTCTCCTAAATATTATGGTGTCTCCATAGCACCTTTAGCAATGGTACCACTTTATTGCATAATTCTTTCACTTTACATGCTAAAATCTTCACTAGCTCTTCTTCTTATGAAAGATCAGGATATATCTCCACTTCTTCAATTGATATTACATGTGGAGGATCTAATTTATACCTTTTTAATATTGAAATATGACAAACATCATAAATCTATTATAGTTTAAGAGGCAAAACTAATTTATAAGCCACCAGTCCTAAATGTTCTATTTTTTCATATAGGTTAATGAATCTTGGACTTAACTTGTGCTTCTTACCGAATCGTAGTGCCTTCTTCTACAGTGGTACTTTGAGAAAAACCTTATCATCCACCTTCTATTCAATGTTCTTCCATTTCAAATCTGTATACAACTTCTCTTGATCAGATTCTACTTTCAATCTATCTCTAATCACCTTAACTTTTTCCTCAACATCTCTAATCAAATCTAGCCCCATTAGCTTGTTTTCACTAAATTTACTCCAAAAAAGTGGAGTCCTATATTTCCTCTTGTACAAGGTCTCATAAGGTGCCATGCCAATACTTGCTTAATGACTATTGTTGTATGCAAACTCTACCAATAAAAGGTAGTGATCCCAACATCCTTTAAATTCAATGGTGTAACTCCTTAACATGTCTTTAAGCACCTAAACAACTCATTCTGATTAGCCATTTGTTTGTGGATAGAATGTTGTGCAAAAGGTTAACCGAGTACCCAAGGCATTATTTAGTTTCTTCTAAAATAGTAATATAAATCTTGGGTCTCGATCAAATATAATAGAAAATGGTACTCCATAAGACCGCATAATCTCATCTATATATAATTGAGGTAGTTTTTCTAAGAAATAATCCATTCTCATTGGTATGAAGTAAGCAACTTTCATTAATTAATCCATAATTACCCATACTGAGTCACACTTACTCTTGGTTAAGGTTAATCCCATTATAAAATCCATTGTGACCCTTTCTCACTTCCATTCTAGGATTGCAATAGGTTATAGCAATCTAAAAAGAACTTGGTATTCATTTTTTACTTGCTAGCTTGTATTCCACTATATCTTTTTTCATGCCAAGCGACCAATAAAAAGGTTTTAGATTATGGTACATTTTATTACTCCTAGGATGTATTGCATATGGTGCGTTATGAGCCTCCTATAAAATTTACTTCCTAAGCTTATCCACATCCAGCACACATATTCGTTCATGATAATATAGGCACCCATTTGCTTTGATTTCCTACTCAGTCAGCTTCCTCTCTTTGATTAAACTCATTATAGTCATAAATTAGCTATCTTTTTTTTGTGCATCCTTAATTTGTTGCACTAAGCTTGGTTTCACTTACAATTCTTCTATAAGTGCTCCATCTTTCATGTGCCTCAGTTTAACATTCATTGCTTTCATAACTGATATAAACTTTTGATTTAGTGCATCAACCATCACATTAGCTTTACCCAGATGGTAATCAATAAGACAATTATAATCTTTTATTAATTCCATCCATCTCCGATGCCTCAAGTTCAATTCCTTCTATGTAAGGAGATATTGCAAACTTTTATGATTAGTATACACATAACATCTCTCCCTTTAAAGATAATGCCTCTATATTTTCAAAGCAAAAGCAATAGCTGCTAGCTCTAAATCATGGGTTCAATAATTTCTCTCATATTGCTTTAACTATCTAAATGCATATGCTATTGCCTTGTTATCTTGCATTAATATACACCCAAGTCCACTATAGTAGGCATCACTATAGATGACAACATCTTTTCTTAACTTAGGTTGTGTAAGGATTGGAGCTTCTATCAACATAGTTTTTAATTTGTCAAAGCTTCCTTAACTTCTAACATCCCACACAAATTTAACATTCTTATAGAGTCAACGAGTTATAAGAATAGTAATAATTCAAAATCCCTTAACTATCTATAATAATCGGTTAATCCTAAGAAACTTCTAATCTCTATTATATTTCTCATTGGCTTCCACTATAAAATTGCTTTAATCTTGCTAGGATCCACTCTTATGCCATCTATAAAGGCAATATGTCCTAAGAAGGATGCCTAACTAAGCTGAAATTCACATTTGCTTAGCTTTGTATAAAGTTACTTCTCTCTCAAAGTCTGTAGAACTAATCTCAAATGTTTTTCATGTTCTTCCTTGGTTTTATAATACACTAGAATGTCATAAATAAGGACCACCACAATTTGATCTAGGTAAAGTCTAAAAATCCAATTCATTAAGTCCATAAGTGATGTTAAAGCATTAGTAAGCCCAAATAGCATTACTAAGAGCTCATAATGTCCATAATGGGTTTAAAAAGCTATTTTAGGAATATACGACTCTTTAATCCTCAGCTAATGATACCCTAATCTTAAATTATTTTTTGAGGATTCACTGGCCCCTCGAAGATGATCAAAGATATCATAAATTCTAAGCAACAGATATTTATTCTTAATCATCACCTTATCTAACTTTGTGTAATCTACACAGAACCATAATAAACTATCCTTCTTTTTAACAAATAGTACCAATGCTCACTAAGGTGAGACACTTGGTCTACTGAAACTTTTTTCAAACAACTCTGATAATTGCTCTTTTAGTTCTTTTAATTTTATTAGTGCCATTCTATAAAAAGTTATCGATATAATTGTTATACCAGGATACATATCAATCTCAAATCCCAATTCTTATTTCTGTGGTAAATTCGACAACTCATTAGGCAACACATCAAGGAACTTTAACACTACTGGTCTTTTATTAATGTTTAGTCTGGTCCTTTTGATATCCACTACCTGAGCCAAATACATTGAACAACCTTTTTCTATCAATTGCTTAGTTGTAACTATTGAAATAACATTAGATAAAGGATTCATTCTCTTATGTCTATAATTCACTATTGCTTGATGTTTTGATAGCCAATCCATTCCTAAGATGATATTGAACTCATCCAATGGTAACTTAATAAGATCTATAGGAAATTCATGTTCTTGAATAGTTAAAGGACAATCTCACTATATTTTATTAACAATTAGATGTTGTCCTATAAGGTTGCTAACCATAATATCTAATTAAGTAGTTACAATTCCAACCCCTTATCTTATGCCCATGTAGTGCAAATATATGAATGTGTTGACCTTAGATTAATTAAAGCCAAAGTAAGTAATTCAAAAGGATAAAATGTACTCATTATTTGGAGAGTCAACTTCCTTTTGTGCCCAAATAGCATAGTAAGGGGGGAGCTCTCTTCCCGTGCCCAAATATAACTAGCTCTATAACTCTTATCACCCTTTTAACCTCTAACAGGTGCTGGAGATGAAATTTGAAATTGAGAAGTGTCTTTCATCACTTTAGGGTAATCTTTAATTAAATGCTCCTTAGAACCACATCTGTAGTAGGCTCCTAAGATTGTCCTCTAGCATATGCCTTCATGCTTCTTACTGCAATATTGATAACCAATTGGTACACTCCTAATAGTACAGATAGGTGCACCAATGGCTCTTATCTACTATTAGGTTCTGGATTATGCTTTTTATCCATATGTCTGATTCTGTATTTCTTTTTGTGACTACTATTGAGTAGCTTGATAGCTTTTCTATCTCTTGCCTACCTCTAGAGCTGAGCTTGCTTGACCTTGAGTAAAGGATCTTTTCTTCTAGAAACTTTCCCTCTTTTTTTACTATGTCCTCCACTATATAGGCTACTACCACTAAAGAAGGAAATTATTTGATTTTCATCACCGACACCTGTAATTTGATGTCATTATTGAGACCCTTCTCGATCCTTTTACACCTATCAGCTTCAATTGGTAAAATCTCTTTTACATACTGATTGAGTTTTGCAAATTCCTTTTCATATTTGTAGATGGATCAATGTCTATACTTCAAATCTAGAAATTCCTCTCTTTTTTTCTCCAAGTAATTCTCCATGATATACTTTTTCTTAAACTCTTCTAGGGAAAATTCTCAAGTTAGTTAGCTAGAGCTCTACATTCTTAAAGTTTCTCCCACTATTTGAATGCTTCCTCATATAGTAGGGATATGGCATAGATTACATTCTCATATGGTGTGCATCTTAATTACTGTGAAATTATTTTGGTTCTTTAAAACCAATACTTGAAGGCAACTACATCATCAAGTTCTGCACCTTTGAAATCTTTAGCACCCATTTTCTTAACTCTTTCCAAGTATGTCTTCTAGAGGGATTATGATTGTAGAGGTGGTTGCACTAGTGGTAGAGGTAAAGCTACTGCAGTAGTAGCTTGTTTGTGTGGGTCAACCATATACTTTAGTAATATTGGTTGCACTTGTGCCAGCAGTGTAACATCACTAAGTATTTGGGTATCCCTACTGGTTATTTCATTAATTGTTATTAAGTTGTGGTTCTCTACCACTTTCCTACCACCCGATAATGTAAATTCTAACATTTTTAAGTTGTATTAGAAGAATAAAAATCAACCTCTAGTAGTGAAGTTTTAGATAATACAAAATTTTAATCCTAAGGCACTGATGTGTAATCCTAAATACCAACGAACACCTAAACTAGGCTCTAATACCGCCAAATGTGACACCCCTTACCTGATCCGATCATTGAACCCAGATAAGGAATGGCATATAACTATACCTAGTTCATTCCATTTTTTCCAAGCATTACTTGCTAGATTAACAACTTTTTATTTAAAAGCTAGTCAAATCCTTAATATTTATTATGTAATCACGTAGGAAAATCAAAAACATAGTTTCAATAGTTGGAGTTTTTGTATAAAAAATTTGGTAACATAATAAATTTCTAAGGACAGCCTAAATAGTAACCTACAAAAAAAAACACTTTTATATGTACTCACTTAATAATCCCTAACTTTAGATCTTTCTAATCCTTTCAATATCATCAATCAATCTAGGAAAAGTCTACAAGTTCAAAACCATATCATTTTCATAACACCATTGCAAACATATATACTTGCATCATATATACATAAGATCATTAAGTGACAAATATTGATACAAAATTGTTTTAGGACCTAATACCTTACTTACATATAAGTGTTATCTATACTAATATACATTACAAAATAATATACAAAAGTATACCAAAAAGGGTGGCTTGATCACTAGACACAATGCTAAGGCTGAACTACAACTAGTTACCTCCTACCTACACATCGAAACATGATGTGCTAAGCATATTGCTTAGTGGTTTATTCAATGAAATATTTATTAAGAAAATAAATACATGTATATGTCAAGCCACACATGCACATGATACAAACTATAATATAAATGCATGCAAATGTTTTTAAGTCATGTTTATGTAGTTTACATTTTTCCTTAATTATTATATTATTAATGTGTGGTCTAACATATTACTCTTACCTTATTCTATTAAATCTCATCATTCATTAATCAACCCATATTCACGAGACAAAAAGTCTAATACTAGATATGAGGATAATGACCAAATAGCTAGACCTTACTACAGTTGCATTAGAATGTAAAAGTGTGCAGTGGCCCTCTAAGACCTTACTGTTATTGCACCAGCATAACATATATGTGCAGTGGCTCCTCAGAACCTTACTACTCCTACTACTACACTAATATATTATGTATATATAACCAAGTACAGTGGCCTCACTAGACCTTATTACTGCTGCACCAATATATTATATATACACAATCATGTGTAATTGCCCTACTAAACCTTGTTGTTATTTCACCAGCATAGTGTGACATTGTAATGCCTTAGCAGATACTAAACTCCCTAGTTGGCTAATCAACCTATCTAGTCTAGGTCATCTAACTTATATGGGCCTTTATAAAGTCTTATTCCATTTTCACATGTATAAGTCTTTTGTCACACAAGTATATTGAAGACTTGTAATTTTCATCTTATTAAGCCTTAATAGTATTTTGTTGACTTACCTAATCCAATTACTATTTTTCTTACCTGTTTACACTTTATATCCTCATATAATGTATTAGGTTATAATGTTAAGACACACACCACTATGTCATTCCATTTTTAACTTTACTAAACATCATTTCCAAATTTAACATAACTAAATCCTAACATGATAGATAATTCTTTTTCTTGCAATTACATCCAATACAACTAGTATCATAACCTTTACTCATAATATGCTCACAATACATATGTTCATACACTCTTACCCATTTGATCGTATAAGCTCTTTAGCTCATTCATTTACATTCTAAGTAAATTACCATTTCTTCCTCTATTTAACTATTCTATGAGTCATAATTACCATTATAACACACATATACATCACTTTCATGCCTAATATACCATTCAGCCACAGATAGCCAAACACCCTCTCATTCTTTTCCAATCTATTTCTCATTTTAAACATGCTTTAAATAATTATTTAAAACCATTAGTCTATTAATTAAGCATAAACTCATACATACACATGTCACTTTAGAGTTACACATGCGTACACGTTTAAACTTTAGGAAATTATATAATATAATATATAAATCATTGAACACACTTACTAACACTTTAATTAGCACCAATTTATGCTCTCTAAGCCTTTTCCTTTCCTTGCCCTTGAAATTCCACACTTTTCTGTACAAATATAATAGGTTTTAGGTTAGAAAAATTCATATAAATTCTTATGCTACTCCAAACTCAAAATTGATTATAAAAACACGTAATTGGCTTTGAATTACATCTTAGAAAAATATAAAACCTTAAATTTTAACACTTAACCACAAAATTGACACTATTCACCTAATTTGTAAAGCTCTAAAACTAGCCTTATTTTTGTGATTTTCTCCTTAGAATAGTGATCTAGAGGTGAAGGTTATCTTAGTGTTGAAAACTAGATTATGGCTATGTGAATTAATGGTGGAAGAAAGAAAATAAAAGGCAGGGTAAGTTCCTTAAATGGCAACAACCACCACATAAAAGAATGAGGTGTTTTAAGTAATTCAATTCAAATGGAATTCTAATTTATATAAGGAAATTAAAGGATAGATGTGTGCCACTTAGTTAATATAATGGCAGACTTTTATTCCTATAATTTTTCTCCTTTAAAAATTAATTCTTCCATTTTGGTATGTCAATTTAGTTCTCTTTGTATACCATTAATTAGGAAAATCCATAATTCATATGTCTCAAGGAAATCGTAATTAAAAACTGAGAGGAGCTAGTTTAATTATATGCTTACATTCTCATTTCATTTCGCTAAATTACTTTTTTATGTTAGAAAATTCTAATTCTATTACCATTAGTATATCTAGAATATTTGAGCCTCAGGACATGCTATTCCTAATTCATTTTGAGCATAAATCAGACATTTTGTCGTTCAACTTAAACTAAGTTACTATTCTTAAGAAACCACCATTAGAACTTTAATTGCATTTTTAACCACCTAAATGACTTTGTTTTCATTTCAAACTTCACCCAAAATTATTTTATAATATCTACTCTCATTATGTTTAGTTAGTATGACTCAGGTCCTAGAATTACTATTCACCCTTCTAGAGAACACTATTCATAGTTTTACTTTTTAGCAGCCATTAACTATCCAATTGACCTTTTTTTCTCTCTAAAATATAAACCCAACCTATACCTTTCATTTACTTTTAATGAGTAAGAAAAGCCTATTCATCCTTTAAGGGTCACTACTTTTAAACCTAGAGCTTACTGTTCTGAACTTAAGACTACTAGGTGTTACATGGTTGAAGGAGTAAGGTAGTGATAGTATAGGCCTTTTTTCAATAGGATAAATGGTAATATTGACTACAAGAAGTGTAGTAGAAATAAATGCTAATGTAAATGGTTTAGATGAGTTGAAGTAGTGGTAGAGTAATAAGGGATAAGAAATGTAAATATAATGTGAGTCATTTTAGGTTAAAAAGAAGTGACAATGAATCAATTGAAGGTTATAAACATAAAATGGTGACTATATGTAGAAAGCAAAAAATTTCAGGTGCATACTACAATTTATCTTATTTTCCTATAAATAAAGATTTCATTCCAGTATTTCTTGAGTTAGATATAAGACTATGAAATGATTTGGAGTATGTGATATTGAAGAAATAGAAAAATTTTTAATTTGTATGTTTTGTATAAAATTTCAAGATACACATTTGTCATATATCGCTAGATAAAAAAAAAGCCAAGGTAAGTGAACTATGGATCCCTAGTAGAATTTAATTTTCATTATAATGTTTAAAATCTCTAATACAATATGAATTGTATGGGTTTCATGTATAACAGATATATCTTTAGTATTGACATACATGTGTATATGGAAAAAAAATATCACAAATATCCTATTTTTTATTATATAAGGGATTTTGTTTGTAAGTTAGATATGAAAGTATAAATGCTATGAGAAGATTATGAAGAGAGTATTCTTAGTAGCCCATGCTTTGTAATTATAATATGGTTGACTTCATGAATTTGGACTTAAAATTAATTAATAAGTGAATTTGGATAATTCCTTAAGTGAATTTAATTTGTGATAAACCTAGGATATGTACAACATGAGAATTTTTCATGCAAGATTATGATGATAATTAAGATATGTGTAAGTGATGGTGATTAGGTGATCCCTTCTAATTGGTATATGCATGAACACATAAATGGTTATTATATGATTATAATTGAGCATGCATTAGTACGTGAAGTGTTAAAAGTAAAATTGTTACATGTAATTTGATGTTATGATGAAAGTATAGGTGAAAT
>CANXYI011521016.1:0-10130 GCA_948208565.1 Hura crepitans
CAGTAATTCAGCTTAACTCCAGATATAGGCAAGAAATAGGAGTTCACCTAAGCCCCACAATAGTCCCAAAAGCAAGCCTATACATAAAGAACATGTCAAGAATCTCAAACCAAGCCTAGGCCATTAGTACCCTGATGTCTATAGCCAGAAGCACACCTTAGTGTGTAGGACTTACAGAAGAAGAATTTGGGAGTTTATTGGCAGGTCAGGTGAGGGGAGTGCTTCATATATGGGTCCTGAGATCACTACCAGAGGGATTGCCCTAGAAAGCAAGCTGATGTTACATAACTTTAAACCTCTTCTCTAGTACCTAATAGAGGCTAGAGAGAAAGCAAAAATGATAAGGCTAGTACAAGCTAGTGGTCTTGATCATAAGCTCGAACACCTGTATGGCCGTGTGCCATTCGAGCCAGATAGAAAGCTGAAGCACTTGATGTCATTATTGGTACTTTTTCTTTATTTGACTTACCTATTTTTGCATTGATAGACCCATAATCCACTCATTCATATATTTATACTACATAAGCATGGGATAAGGGTCTAAAACCTAAACCTATGGATATAGACATCATGGTTAGTAACCCAATCAACATGTGGTAGTTCACAAAATATACAAAGATTGTACCTTAGTAGTTCAAGATTATACATTTCTAATAGACCTTATTAAGCTTCCATTCAATGAATTTGATGTTATTTTAAGTATGGATTGGCTGTCTAAACATTGAGCTTTGGTAGATTGTAAATAAAAGAGGATCACACTTGAGCCAGTAGATAGGGGTGAGCTAATAGTGGTTGGTGAATAGAATCCCTTGCCTAATGTCATTTCAGTAGTGGCAGCAAGGTGATTAATCTAAAAAGGATGTGAGGGCTACCTAGCCTATATGGTTGACACAAATAAAGTAGAGTTGAGCCTCAACTAGATATCGGTAGTGTTAAAATTTCTAGATAAGTTACCAAGACTACCACCACAACGTGAACTTACCTTTGAAATTGAAGTGTACCTTGGTACAACACCCATATCTATTACTCCATACTGCATGGCACCTATAAAGCTGAAAGAATTGAAGGTGCAGTTGCAAGAATTATTAGATAAAAGCTTCATTAGGATGAGTGCTTCACCAAGCATAGCACTAGTATTGTTTGTGAAAGAGAAAGATGGGTCACTTTGATTGTGCATCAGTTATAGATAGTTGAGCACAGTCACAATCAAAAATAACTATCCATTGCTAAGAATTAATGATCTTTTTGACCAACTAAGGGGTGGTTGTGTGTTCTCTAAATTTGATATGAGGTCAAGGCATCATCAACTAAGAATCAAGGAATCTGATATTCCGAAAACTACATTTCGTACTAGGAATGGACATTATGAATTCTTGGTGATGCTATTTGGGCTTACCAATGCCCTTATAGTCTTCATGGACCTAATGAATAGGATTTTCAAGCTATATTTGGACTAGTTTATTATGGTATTTATTAATGACATTGTAGTATATTCTAAGACCAAGGAAGAGCATGAACAACACTTGAGGCTAATATTATACACTATGAGGGAGAAATAACTATATGCTAAGTTTAGTAAATGTGAGTTCTAGTTAAACTAAGTAGCCTTCTTAAGCCATATTGCTTTACTAGAAGGTATTAGAGTTGACTTGAGCAAAGTCAAGGTAGTGTTAGGGTGGAAGCCTCCTATAAACGCCTCACTTTTTGGCCTATAATGATAACCAGAGATAGGCTCAAGCAATAAGGCAAGCAACTTGTAAACCAAGTCTGTATAGACTAACATGGCACAAGTCCATCTCGACTTGATGTTATGAGGTCTGCACTTTAGCTAGCCTAAACTAGTTGAGCCCAAAGCCTAAGATCCATAAGAACAAGCCAAAGCCTATATCTGTACAGACTAAATCTAACTTGGCCCAAAGCTCATGAATTGGCTGGAAAACTCATGACTAGGTTCATATGGACTAAGCCATACAAGTCCGCACGGACTTGACGATGTGAAAAATTTTAAAAGTGTAAACTTCCTATTCAAACTCTGTCTCCCAATCTTAGAAGGATTCTATCACTTCTTGATGGGAGACTCTTAACCCTAAGCTTATAAATACCCCTTTTTAGGTATGAATTGAGAGGTAGGGGGAGCTCAAAAGGAAGTAGTCCTAGGAGCAACTAAAAACCCTTGTCCATGAGTCTAAAAGAGGACTCCAACTAGGAATTGCTTTACTAGTCCTATTAGCCCACATTCAAAAACAATTTCTTTTAAACTCTTACACTTTGCATTGTTGCTTGAAGTCCACTTACAAGGGTAAGATTTGAGGCCTCTCACTATACATTTTCTCATTATTTTCAGGGACCCATAATCTCTAAGGATTGATCTCAAGTGAGGTGATTCTGTGCAATCCCCACTTTGATCGTAGGAGTAGGTTATCATTTTAAGTTATTTTAGATTGTATAATTGACTGTTTTCTTGTTATAACTATTATGCTATTTTTGTCTTAATTGCATAGACCTATCTATGGGCATGATAATGTCTGCACGAACTTACTTTATTGATGTGTGCATGATGTGTCATCTACACAAACTTAATTTTGATAACAGTGTCCTATTTGCCTTATGTTTCATGTTTTAATGTATTTTGTTTACCATGTTGACATAATGCGATGATGTTATCCTATTGCATAATCATTCCACTCTATAATATACATATTATTGAGATACTAAAGCTATTGTGTAGTCCGTATGGACTCCTTATCATGAGGGATATAGTCTATATGGACGAGCTTATTTTATTCTTGTTTATTTTATCTATGGAGTCCGCATAGACTCCCTCTAACGAGGAATGTAGTCTACATGAATATATTCATATTAAGCATGTTTATTCCTTCATGTAGTCTTCACAGACTCCCTTTCATGAGGAACATAGTCCACGCAGACACTAAAATTGAATTCTAATTTTCACATGTATTTGTATTTCTCGTCCTTTTTATGAGTCCTTATGAATCCTTATTTGGTATCATTAAGCATTTCCTTTGAGTTCTATTCAAGTGACCTTTCTCTCTATAGTGGAGTTTCAGATGGACATAATAACCCTTATAAGTAATAGTCCACACAGACACATGCTAAAGCTTTATAGAGTCCGCACGGACTTAGCATCGTACATACGGGACTAATTAAGTGCTCTATTTTATTTCCTTTGGTTTTGTACTTATTATATCTTTTGGCTTATCTTAGATTGTAATAGGTAGTATAACAACTTGTTTTACATGGCAAATGCCTAATTTCACTTTAAATAGCTTTCTACATAATTAAATGGTGTTTTTCTAACAAAATGGTTTTGAGTTTTCTCTAATCAAAAGTCACATGAAAAATGGTTTTTAATAAAGATCAATCTCCTCAAGATAGGAATTGGGAAATTACCACCAATTCCTATGGAATTATAGGTAGTTGTCAGGTCATACCATAATTAATCAGTGACCCACTTTTTGGATGTACCATATATTTGTTATATTCTTTAAATACTACAATTTACTCTTTCTAAGTGAAAAGGTGACATAGCTGCTTTAAATATAATGTGTGCTTGCTTGATATGGGATTGATAAAGGTTATAATATACAAAAAGGCATATTATTAGGGCATAAATAAGATATAAATTTTGAACCTTTCTGGTATAGAAGGTTAGAGGTCTTGGTGTAAAGGCCAGGTGGTGACTCTCAAACACTAAACCGCTCTTGTCCCTAATAAAAATACATTATTTTCTCTACACCTTCTAAGAATGTGACTAAGATTTAAAGCTTTCTGGGATTGGCTGGTTATTATAAGAGATTTGTGAAGGGTTTTTTTATGATTGCAACCCTAATAACATGACTACTATGGAAGGATGTGGAATTTATGTGGGATGACAAATGCCAAGCAAGCTTTGACAACCTGAAGACTATGCTAACTAAAGCTCTTATCCTTACTCAACCCGAATAGGGAAAGGATTTTGTAATTTATAGTGATGCATCATATAATGGGCTTAGATGTGTACTAATGCCAGATGAAAAGGTACTAACATATATCTTAAGGCAACTAAAACCTCATGAATACAATTACCCAACACATTACCTGGAGCTAGCTGCCATTATTTTTACCCTAAAGGTGTAGAGACATTATCTATATGGTGAAAGATGTTACATTTTCACTAACTACAAGAGCTTAACTTGAGATAACAAAAATGGATGGAATTAATAAAAGATTATGACTGCTTGATTTTTACCACCCAAGAAAGGCTAATGTAGTAGCTAATGCCTTAAGCTGGAAGTTCATGGTAGCTATGAAAGCTATGAATGATTGGTTTGAATACATTAAGGATGATGTAGTTTTAGCCGAGTTACGGATAAAACTTGATTTGATGCAACAAGTGAAAGAGGCACAGACTCAAGATGATTATCTCATTATAGAATGTGAGTTAAGTTAAAAAGGGGAAGACTATAGAGTTCAAAATCAAAATAGATAGGTGTTTATACTTTTATGATAGGCTATGTGTACCTAAAGCTAAGGGAATTAGGACACAGATTCTATAGGAGGCACATGATATTCCTTATGCCATATAACCTGAGAGCACAAAAATGTACCTCGATATGAAATCACATTATTGGTGGCTGAGAAAGAAGCATGATGTAGCTGAGTAGTTGCTCGGTGTCTTAAATGTCAACAAGTGAATACTGAGCACTAGGTCCATTTTGGATTGCTCCACTAGATAGCAATCCCTATGACACCCTTTACTCGATATGGTTACTGTACTCGACTAAGGTGTGTGCATATAACATGTTATCTGAACTCAACTTATTATTATTTAAAACATCTCATAAAGCATGATCAACACATGCAAATATGTTTTTCAAAAACCAAGTTACATATTCAAAAATTAGGAATCCTCATGCCAAAATTTTGGTGACATAACGACTATACCAAGCACTATCCCAAATTTTAAATAGTAAATGTAATCAAGAAAATACTTCTATAATGTTTGACATACATTTCCTCAACTCCGTGATCCTTCTGATCACTCTAATTATCATCAATAACAACACACAGTCTCAACCTTAGGAAGGGACATCAATCAAGCATACATCAATTTAAAACATTTTTAAATACAGTTACAAAACCATTTACAATTTACAAAATACAACACGTTATGGTCTAAGCCTAAGACTAATTACATCCAACATAAGAGTTCATTTTCTAATGTCTATACATCTCAAATTTAATTACAATAATAAAATATACCAAAAGAAATATTTTTCTTTTGCTTGTCTAGATGTCTCGAGGCTTAGGTTCAATTGTTCTCCTTACTTACGCATCATAAACAAAATGTTGCTTTAAGTGAATTGCTCAGTGGTGTAATCGAAATAACTATTGCATGTGACTATTTACACATGTCCATTCTCACAATGCATGATGGCATAAATCATCCTTATGATAAATGTAACTTAATTCATACCATGTATATGCACTATTTAATGTGAAGGAATTAACATGCTCAATGACATTATGATATAAAAACACTTAATGTCAAATTCACATACCACCCATGAACATAAATTATGCAATTATTTTATTCTCATCAATATTCATCATTTATATAATTTAAATTGTATAATATGTGTAAAGGACCATTTTTACTCTAATTAAGTGTATAACATTAGTTTTTATAATACCCATATTAATGAGAACATAAAACCTATAGATATCGAGATCATCATGTGCAGTGGCTCACATTTTAGACCTAAACAGCTACTGCACCAACGTAGACCCGTGAAGTGGCCCTGTGGGACCTCAACAGTAACTGCACCCATGTAGAAACCTAAGATCATTAAACGTAGGTTTTAGGTCAGACTATGAGTGGACCTGTAACTAACATCAAGCACCGAAGTGCCTAGCAGCTACTATCTATCCCTAGTTTGTATCACTCGATACTGGATTCTCAAGGACACCCAATAAGGGGTGCACTTCCCGCTAGGTCACCTATCCTTAGATTTCTCCCCTGGTCATTCATTTAACTTTTATTTATTCTGCACTATACAATTATATCTAACTCCAAATTCCCTTCGGTATATTCTATAGTTCATGTAGGTTCGTATAATTATGTTAGTGTCATTACATGGTGTTTTTAACACGGTCAAATATTTCCTAAAAATCTTGCAGCATAACGACTGCCTGGACATTATCCTAAAAATTTTTTATAACCTATAAACACTTTTATAACATTTAACACATCTCTTGGACCTTTCTGGCCCCTTAGATATCATCCTGTCACTATCAACTACCACATAGCAAAGTCAAGCCTCAGGGCACAACAATCATACACATAAAGCCTCTGGCTCATAGATTATATACATTCAACATGCATACACACAAAGGTTTACACTAATTATAAACATAAAGTCTAATTATATATAT
Organism: Hura crepitans; assembly: GCA_948208565.1. Lineage (NCBI taxonomy): Eukaryota > Viridiplantae > Streptophyta > Magnoliopsida > Malpighiales > Euphorbiaceae > Hura > Hura crepitans. Next base: position 6,436 of record CANXYI011521016.1, read on the forward strand.
ACATACATAATTACATTCCTGAGTCCCTTTTTATATACATCATATTCTTTTACCCCACACCTAAGTACATGAAGTGCAAAACTATACACATATACACTATCAACGTTTTTAGACTTGTCCTATAAACTCTTTACATGCTTTACGAGGCAACATCTTTATTCTTGGTACTTGCACACTGAAACAAGTATGCTGAGTATAAAATACTCAGTGGTGAATTCAAACATTAAAGAATCATACCTAGTACTTTATTCACACATAAAAATTCTTATTCTTATTTTGTCCTAGGATTCAAGTTCAACTTAGAGTATCAACATGTATAAATGACCATTTTACCCCTAGTGTCTCTATCAGAAATTTATCCAGTTAATCACTATTACTCATATAAATTATATTTTAGAATTATTATTCTTCTTTACATGTATAAGCTTTACAACTTAAATCCTTAAGCAAGAACAGTGGGAAAAATTACCAAAATACCCTTATGTTGGAATTTATAGACATAATTATATTTATTAAGTTTATTCAATTATTTTGACTGGCCCAACTCAAGAGACATCCCTGATAGACATTGGATCTAAAGGGAAGATAAACTAGTGCAATGGTCCCCATTCTAGACCTATGCCGCTGCACCGACTCAATTACACATTGGCACCCAAGGTACGAATTACAAGGGGTTGTCTGCCTAGCAGACTGGCCTATCCAATAGACTAGTGCAGTGGTCTTTAAGGACCTGTGCCACTGCACTGGCATCATATAAATGATTAGTGGTAAAATGGTTATGTCCGCCCAGTAGACTGGTCTATTTAACAGACTAGTACAATGGCCCCAGTGGGGACCTACGTCACTGTACCGACCCTGTCTGAAAGGTAAACAGTGTAGCAGCTGCTAAGGATCCCTAAGTTGATCAGTCAACCCATCCAATGGTTCTCTAACTAGTGGGCCATTTAACCTTAATTAGTGTTAATTTCCTTATTGATTAACTTTTTATAATATTAGAAACTTAAAAATGGACAATTATAATTTTTATCACACAATTAAAATTTAGCCCGATCTAGTATAACCACAATCAGGCCCTACCAGGTGAATTTCAGAAAACTATATTTAAAGATTTAAAAGCCAGTCATTATAACATGCTAAGTTGAATATAATCCCATAAGCATGCCTTAAATCTAGGTCATTTACTATCCAGAGGATTTAATGGTTCAAGTAATGGTCACTATTAGATAGTTATGGGTTATTTCCTTACTTTGCGATAAGTAGTTTAAAGTTTATTTCACCTTATTTCTAAATGTAGTTTTCACTATTTATCTCATACATTCATGGGCCTTAAGCCAGCCACACTTAGGCCACTAAAAAGGCCAAACCATAGGCATCTATGCCACTACAAATAAACACCTAAATATAGTCATTTTAAGTACATAATTAGGTATATTACTCATTTACAAGCCATAGCCCTTAAAGGCAATCACAAGCCACTTTTCATACCTTATTTCTAGCCAAGTTTTAAGTTTATTTTCAAGTAATTTTGCATGCCATTTCTTTACTATCTTTCATGCCATCTTAAAATATACATTAATTAAGTTCATGACAATTCTATATCACGCATTACATGCATAAAATCTCATATTACCCATGTACATTAAGCTTGACCACATGCCATACATACCATGCCTCCACATGTCACTCATACCTCTCGACTATTAAGAGATTCATTGCCATTACATGCATTTTGGCATCACTTATCATACATACACCTTCAACATTACCATGCTAGCAAATATACACACATATGTACCTCATACCATGCATGCCATGCCATTATACAAGCCATAAATACTTCAAACACACATCACACACATATGTACATGCCTTATTTCACCCAAAACCACCCACCATACATACATTCCTAGGCCAATATCTAACTACTACCATGATTCACATAGTATACATCCAATATCCATGCCATAACCCACACTCATACATCTCGGCTACACTCTCTCTTCTTGCCAAACATGCTTATTTCCATTAATTCACAAGTAATTCCATTTCACATCATCATCAAAACATTCAATTTATACCCTAAGCATTACAAACATACATTAAGCATTATTAACATACATCAAGCATCATAAACACGCCTTAACACCCTTGCACATCTCTCGGCCAACTAGGGGTTTAACATTGACTTCATTTCTTTTCATTAAGCAACCATCCTCCTAATCAAATTAACATGCAATTTAGCTAATCCCTTTAATTCCTTTATACTCTACTCAATTTCTACATTTCTATTCATGTTTGAAGCTAAAGATTAAATCTTAAAGCCTTAGAGACATGAGATAAGGGCTAGAATTCACATACCTCACAATAACAAGAGCCAAATTCCACTCTTTAGGCTTGAAGAACCCCACAGATTTAGCCTTTAAGTTTACTGCCCACTTCTAGCCTTTCCATGGTCCACCCTTCTCCAAGCTTTGGTTCTCTTTAATTCACCTCAAGATCATACACACATACCCCCATGAATGTTAGGTCCTTCAAACACAGCTTTACAGCCTAAAAAAAATCATAGGAACAGGAAGGAAAAGGCATAGAACTCACCTAGAGGCACTTGTTGGACTGTGCTGACCCAAAAAACTTTATGGATTTTTAGAAAATTTATGGGGACTCCTTTTATTGTGCTTCCTTTTCCTTTAGGTCTCTAACATACCAAAAGGAATTTAGGTGGTGTAAAACTTTAGAAATGAATTGAAGAAAGAGGTGAAAATGGCCTTTCTCTCCCCATGTGGCGTTGTCAATAGTGTTAAAAGAAGAAAAACTATTCTTTGGTTTTTAAGTGGAAAAGCCCACTTGGCATTCACCCTTGCCACTTGGAAAGGGTCTTTGGCTAAATAGCTAGGTGAGAGGTGGGCCCCACAACTCTTGGGCCACCCTAACCTAACTCGGCTTTGCAGTAAACTTTAAAAATCCACCAAAATTCACACGAACCTCAAAAAATTATGCCGTTTGTTTAAAATTCATATTTTAATCCCTTCTACATGCTTGTAAATTTTTGTGGCCAAATTCCATTGATAGGGCTATTTCATACTGCCTTGATTTATATGCTAACCCTTAAAAAATATGAGAATTCACAAATGACCTCAGAATCCAAAAATTCTTTCACTGATGAACTCAGTGGAATTTTTAAGCTTTAGGGTCCACTATTTTAAGTTCATCTAGGCATGTCCCGATATATTCTCAGCCTGAATTTTTTTATTAGCTCAAGGGGTAGCTTACAGTCTAAAATGAATTACTGGTTCTGCTAAATTTTAAAATTTTGCATTTTTCCTTAAATTAAAGCCCCTTAAAATTTCATGACCAGTGTCACTACCTTAATTTTTATGCAAGTAACTCGATGCCCTGAGCACACTTCTCGGGCCCACTGGCACTGTTCATGGAGCCTTGGAGTACGAGCATTACATAGTTGACCGGTCAACCTATTCATTTCTAGGTTTTTACTTATACAATCTATTTTTATATTTTATTATTTTCACTATTATACCTTAATTTAATTGCTCATTTAAATCTCAAAAATCAACACAGTTTAATCCATCGGGAATATTACGTTAGTTCCTCTTTTATAGGTGATTAAGCATAATTTTGCATGGCTTAATCACTTATATATACATGCACTTGCATTTCCATATTATGCTTTTATACAT
>CANXYI011521039.1:0-10441 GCA_948208565.1 Hura crepitans
CATTTAATTATTTAAAACTAAGTAATTGTTGATTTATGCCATGAACATTTGTATATCATATCCATAAATATGTTGTAAATGTCAAAATACCAAAATACCTTGGTTATATAAATTGATTTTTCATTCAGTTAATTACTCAAAATCTAAGTATTTGCCATTATCAGTGCTTATAAGTCATTTATTTCATTAAATTAATAGGCCCGACTAGATAGACAATACTTTAATACACTGGACCTAAAGGGAACTAAAATAGTGCAATAATCCACATTTTGGACCCCGACCACTGCTCCGGCCTAATAAACATCATAGGGATCAATCCATAGACCTCTCAAATCACATATTCAAATTAATTACATAATCTGGTCTGCCCAGCAGACTGTTATGTCCAATAGACTAGTGCAGTAGCCCTCCAAGACCTATGCAGGTACACCAACATAATCACATAAATAGCACTAAATGTGTAAAATTATATAATGGTCTATCCAACAAACTAGTACAGTGGCCCTAAAATGGACCTCGATCGCTGTATTAGCCCTACTTTAAAATTAGACAGTGTAGCAGCTGCTAAATCCCTAAGTTGATCGGTCAACACATCTAGTGGATGTCTAACTAATGGGCCATAACCTCAATTTATGTTTATTTCTTTACTGATTAACTTCTTATAATATTCTTCAATTAAAAGAAACCAGTTATTATTTTTATTGAACAGTCAAATCTTAGCTAGGTTTGATATGGGCCTAATTAGATAATATCGGGTCAATTTCTAAGTATATTTTTATGTTCTAGGATGACCAAAGTTTAAGTCATAATATCATGGATTTTAGTCCACATTGAATCCTCATTTATTTACCATTTACTATCTAAGTTCATTTTTTGGTTCAAGTAATGGTTAGTTTAGACAATTATAGGTCATTTACTTATATTGCAATAGTCTTTTCTCGGTCCATTTCTTAGCCTTTTTTAATACAGATTTCACTAATAAATTCATAAATTCCATAGGCCTAAAACCAACATAAATTAAGCCACTTAAAAGGCCAAACAATAGGCATACATGCCACATCATATAATCACATTATAATAGCCATTTTAGGCACCTATTTTGGGCATATTACAAGCTATTTTTTAAGTTCACTTTTCATGCCCATGTTTAAGTCATATTATAGACCACTTTTTCAAGCTTGTATTTCAAGTACTTTCACACTCATCAAAATCCATTTTGTACATTCATTTATAACATGAAAATTCTCAAATAAACCCAAGTAAACTAAGCCATTTGATGTTCATTATCCTAGATTTTAGGACACATACTCATTTCACACAATTTACCAAAGTTTACAAGGCATTTTCATTACCATTACTCTTAGGTATAATGATGTATAAGCCTTGATCATGCATTTTCTTATGGTTAATCATACATCCATTCTTTCATGCATAGCATTAGTACTCTCATACACACCCATTCTCATTTTCATGCCATTTAATGTAGAATGTACACATTATATACCTCAGACCAAACCATAAGATCATTCATTCTAATTCAACACCATAACCATGTATTAGCACTTAAAATCACCTTAACTATCACACACACACACACACATGTATACCCTAAACCTCTCGGCTATTAACAATCTCAACATCATCATAAGTTTATTTCTATCAAAGCCATTTGATTAACATTAAATTAGACCATGTACTACAACACTTTAATGTAGCTATCTATCTAAGCTAATTCATACATATAATCCATTCTAAAGCCAAAAAAGGAAGCTATGGAATTTAAGGGCATGAAGTGAATACTTGAATTCACTTACCTTAGTAACAAGAAAATGATTTCCCAACAACTTCAAGCCTTTAAACAGTTAAGAATTCTAGCCTCTCTGCCACATGAAAATCAACCCCAATCTTCATGCCATTTTGCTTTCCAATTCCTTTAAAAACCATGCACACACTTAATTTGGATTTAAATCACTTATAGGTAGCCATTTCGATTCAAAATCCCTTAGAAAAACCAATGAAAACCTTAAAGAACTCACCTTGGAAGCTTGCTACCCTTATTGGAAATGCCTTCTGACCTTACTCTCTTTGATGAATTTTAATTAATTCTTGAGAACTCCTTTTCCAGTAATTCTTTTTGCCTCAATCCCCTAACATATAAAGATGAATTTAGATAAAATAAGGTTGTTGAAATAGAATGAAGAAGATGATGAAAATAGAGGATTTTCCTTTATGTGGCATTGGTTCTAGAAACAAGAAGAAAAGAAAAAAAATTTATGATATGAGTGGATTTTGCCACTTGGCTAATGTGTTTGACACATGTAAGGACCTTAGGCTAGCTGGCTTCACATGGATGGGTCCTATAACCACCTAAACCATCCCAAAATGGCTTAGTTTTAGTAGAAACTTCAAAATACTTTTAAAAATCATAAGGACATCAAAAAAATTACACCATTTATTTTAAAATTCCTAATTTAATCCCTCCTACATGCTTGTAAGTTTTTGTAGCCAAATTCCATCGATAGGGCAGTTTTTAGACTACCTTGATTTATATGCCAAACCTAAAAATTATGAGGTTTGTAAATAACCTTAGAATTCAAAATTTCTTTCACCAATAGACTTAGTGGAATTTTTGAGCTTCAGGGTATGATATTTTCAAGTACGTCCAGGCACATCTCGTATTATTCTCTACTTGACTCAATTTAACCCCCCATATCAATAGTTTACAGCAAGAAATAAATTATTGGTTTTGCTAAATTTTTAAATTTTGCCTTTTTTCATCAATTTAAAGTCCCTTGAAGTTTCATAACTAGTTTCGCTACCTCAATTCTCATGCAAGTGACCTAGCACCTTGGGCACACTTCCCAAACCAAATGACATTATTCACGAAGCCTCGATGCACAGGTATTACAGATAATAGTGGCATGATATAGACATAAAAAGTGACTTATAACTATCGAGAGAAATGACCTATAACTATTGGGTGAAAATGGAACTATAGCTGTCTCATAGAAAAAGTGACCTATAACTATCTAGTGAAAAATGAGTTGATGAAATTGACCAAATACTATGTATTAATAACATGGAAATAAATAAAATAAATGACCTATAACTAAATAAAAATAATTAATAAATAGTTGGCCCAATAGTTAAACACCTAATCAACTAAGTATTAACAACTGCTAGAGGTATTAGCCTTTTTGGGCCTTATTAGTGTAATGTTGTAGACGGGTGCAACCGCCGAGGTTCTAATATTTAGGCCCTACACAATCGAGTATTGAGAGGTCTACGGGACTAATCCTAGATACCCATTTGCTTGACTATTGATATTAGGAGGTCCCATAAAGCTTATCCTTGCTATCCACTAGAGTTGCTTGATATTGACTATTGGGATATTAAGAGGTCTATGGACTGATCCCTGTTATCCCTACTATCTAGTATTAGGAGGTTCTTGTGAATTGATCCCTAATATTGAACTAGTTAAGTGCAACTACTGGGGCCCAAAATGTGGGCCACTGCACAACTTTGGATTTTCCTTTTATCTAGTGTCTTAAAAAGTAGTCTATCTAGTTGGGCCTAAATAATAAAATGGATTATAATGAAAAAGGGTAGTCAGTAACAATAAGAAATAAATAAGATTAATGTAAAGGCATGAGACTGGTAAAATAAAATAATAAGGCAGGTTAATAAATTAATATTATTTCTATATTATTAGCTCTGCATGCTGTATTTCATGCCATTATGTATATGATGTATGTATAAATGCATGACATGTTTTACTACATTAAATTCACCATTAAGTTCATACTTAACATATTAGTGTTCCTGTAAGCAAGTAGTTGAATGATAGCTTTGCAGTGTAGCAGTGACAACAATTAAAGGTATATGTTTTTGTCTTTTTGATGGTTTTATAGAGGGCACCCATGTTTATAATGTTAGTTTTAGGCATAGTTGTTATAGATGATAAAGTTGTATGTAATTCTAAGCTTAATCTAAATGATTATATAAAAGGCATTTATCTAAATGTTTTATTTTCTATATTTTTTTATGATTGTGGGCCTAAGGCCTTATGTATTGTCTGTGATATTAATGATAATATGTAATGATATTAGAAGACAAGAAGGGTCCAAATGATGATAGATGTTGATGATATTATTAGAAGTGCTTTTTCATAGGTGTATATTTTGGGAATTGTTACTCGGGTTGCTATGGCACCCCTTACTAGATTCTTAAAGAAACTTGATAGATGATTCACTTCCCGCTAGGTCATCTATCTAAAATTACTCCAGACCCTCATTCGTTTAACACTTATCAATTCTTTATTATCTATACAGATGCTATTTAGCTTCTTTATCTATCACTTATACCTCACAATTTAGGTTATATTAAATCTTAAAACCCATTTACAAGGCTATAATAAATACCACAGAATTGTGGGCAGCACAATGACTACTCTGGTGACATTCTGAAAATTTGACCTGTAAAAAAAACGCTTCTAATATCACCATTATCACTCTATCTCCTTTTAAACCCTTCTAGTACACTCAGTAACATCACCTTATAGACAACATATACTAAAATACCACAAAAGACCTCAGGCCTAAACCACCAAAATCAAACAAAAAGTAAATATTCAGATAAATGGCCTATTTACATACATCACATATAGACTTATATATACAAACACTAGCAACTTCTAAACTTGCCAAACTCAAAACCTATCATCTTTACATGAGTGCCTGCTAATCCATAAAAAAACATATAGCTACATAACTTTTAATCCCTATATTGCTACACTGCATTATCCTCAAGGCTAGACTACTAACTTCTATAACATGCACACCAAAACAATAGTATGCTGAGTGTAAAACTCAGTGCTAAATTTATTTTATTAAAAACATGTCATATGCAAGCACTTAAATGTAGCAACCAGATATAAATCTATAAATGCAATACATGGAAATCAATTCATGTAAGTGACATTAATTCTAGGGCTCAGACTCTTAACTCAATTAATTATAGTTATGCCGCTATTGTATTTTCATTTAATTCATTCATTATGTGATTTGACATTAAGTTTGATTTGTATTTTAATTTACTTTAATTTAATTTAATAGGCCTATCTATATAGACTACACTTTGAGACACTAGATTAAAAAGGAACTAGAAGTTATGCAGTGGCTCACATTCTGGACCCCGACCGTTGTACCAACCTAGTATGATAGCAAGGATCAATTCATATGAATCTCTCAATATTAGACAGAGGATAGTATGGATTAGTCCGTAGACCTCTCAATATCCCAAAAATCAATAGCAAGTTACTGTGTAGGTAGTAGGGATCAGCTTGTAAACCTCCTAATATCAAATAATCATCATCAAGTAGCTCTAGTGGATAGCAAGTATTAGTTCATGGACCCCCCTAACATCTAATATATCATTATCAAACATCTCTAATGGATAGTAAGGTTTAGTCCATAGACCTCCTAATAACTAGTAAATCATCATCAAATATCTAGTAGTTTTTAATCCCTAGTTAATGGGTTAACCCATCCAATGGGTGTCTAACTAATTGGCCATCTATCTTTATTTTATGTCCATTTACTTACTAACCATCATTTTATAATATTTAAAGTTAAACAATAGATAGTTACAAATTTAATTCAATAGTTGAACTTTTATCCAGACAGTTACAAGTTTATTTTGGTCCTACCATATAGTTATAAGTTTATTTTTCTAAGCCAATTTTTAGTCAATTTCTTAGATAGTTCTAAGTCCCATTTAAGTTAAATTCATACCATTATTCTATATCCAATTATGTTTAGTTTAATGGCCATTTCTAGTTCATGTTCTAACTAATTATTTTCATGGAACAGTTATAGGTCACTATTCATTTTTCGTAGACAGTTATAGGTCTATGGTCACCATTTTCTAAGCATTTCTCCATGCCACTCTAATCTCTTTCAACATGCCATTGTGGACCCTAAAAATTATGTCATTCCAAACATTCCAAATTGCCTCAAAAGTGACCTCAATTCCATTTAAACTCAACCACACAGAGTGTTCCAACTAATGTCTAATTTCATGCCATTATAAGTATCATTTTAGGTCAATTTTTACCATTCCTACTTTAAGTCATTTATAAACCATTTCTTAGCTCAATTATGAGCACCATTCCGTTACCTATACTAACCAATTATCTTACCATGCTTACTCACATGTTCTTGCCTATTTCATGCCAACCTCATGTCAAATAATATATGTCCATCATGTTATGCCAATTCTACATGTCATGTACCATTCCCATATATACACATACATGCCAACCACAACACACCTCTCAACCACTGCTAAATCAAAGTCACACACATGCAAATTTCAATAATTCAATACCAAAGTTCTAATATATACATGCCTACACACATGACATACCATGCACACCATGCCATAACATACAACACATATGCCTCAGCCATGCTATTATTTCACACATACATGCACATTTTCACCAAATTCACCACGTATACATCTAATTCCATGCCTAACATACAATTTCCTATCACATACACCATGCCACCATGTAATTGACATAAACTTGCAATCTAAGGTACCCTAGTATACCATTGAGCCATCCATGGCAACACCCATAACCATGCCTTTTCTCCCTATACACATATAAACCATTAAATCCCATAGCATGCACATCATTGACCATTATAATCCCTTTGTGCACATGCCTTAACACATCACACACACATACCCTTTAGGCCAAAGAGAGGCTACACCCTTTTATCCATTCTTTCCACCAAATCAGCACACAAATCACTTAATTTACATGGAAATAACATCAATGTAGGTTCAATTCCCTATTACATACATATTACCCACAATAACCATCCATTCCATACAACATTTCCACATAATTTGCACTTGAAATAAACATGGCATGCCTTAAATATATTAAATTCACATACTTGAACTTGTATTATAGTCTTGCCTACATTTTAGCACCCCTAATTCCCTTATTGAAAATTAACTCCACCTTAGCCTATAAACACACATACATGCTTTAGAAAAATCATAAAAAATTTTATAAACCTCCAATTGAAAATCTAAGAACATAAGAACCCTTAGAATGATGAAATCCCAGAAGAAAAAAAATTAAAAATGAGAAAGGGCACTTAGACACAAACTTGATTTTTCAAGCACCTTTTGTGTATATAAAGCTTTCTTGATTTTTCTTGAGCTCTGTGATTGGCTATGGCCTCCTAAACCTTTAAGAACATATTCTTAACTAATCAAGGTAATTTTTGGTGATAATTTGGAGATGAATTGAGCTTGAATGACCATGGAAATTAAGGAAGGAAGAGAGAGATGACATCAAGTGAGAACGAAGAAAGAAAAGGAAAATGGTGGGGTGGTAAAGTGTCAATGGGCCAATTGTGGTAATGGCCACTTAGCACTCCCTTTTATAGTGGTTAGGGGTAGCTCGAGTGGTGACACGTGTCACCCGAGCACCCTAAAATCATGATTTTTCATGGGAACTTTAGGAAATTTAAAAAATTCACATGGACCACAAAAAATTATTACATCAGTTTTAAAAATCCCGATTGAGCTATTTAAGGGCTCATAAAATCTCGGGTTGAAAATTCTTCGGCAGGATAGTTAATTTGTTCCTCAATTTACATAAAAACCTTAAAATTAAGAAAATAATATTAAACGACCTCAAAATTTAGAAATTACTTCACCAATGGCCTCAAGGGAATTTTTGACCTTCATGTTATGGTATTTTCAAGTCTATTCAGGCATATCTTAAGTCATTCTCGGCCTTAGTCTATATAAGCCTATAGACCATTAGATTTTGGCCTAAAATAATTTGTTAGTTTTGCTAAATCTTTAAATTATGTCATTTCCATTATTTTCAAGCCATTCAAAGTTTTATGACTAGTACGCCCTGCCCAGGCCTCCTAAAGGTAACCCAGCACTCAGAGCACACTTTTCGAGCCTCAAAGGTACTATTCACAGAGCCTCGACTTACGGCCATTACAGTAGCCATTATATTGCTATAATTTTAGTGAAATTAATTACTAACCACAAAATTGATTTTGGTGTTTGTTATGGTCTACACAATGATGTTTGAGGATTAAACTAGAGTTTTAAGAAACTTTTGTTTGATAAATAAATAAATAAAATCATAAGTGTTAAATGAATAAGGTTTTAGAGAAATTTCAAGATAGGAGGCCAAGTAAGAAGTGGCACCACTTATCAGGTTTCTTTAGGAATCAGGTAGGGATGTTATAATATAATACATACACACCTTCATCTCATGCATTTCATCCCATATCGGGTCACTCAATCTTCCTAGCTATCCACATAAGGCATGTCCATCATTACCCACAACACATATATCATTACAAGAGATACATGCATCATTACACATGGCACATATATCATTTATAGGATATAAATGGTCTTACTTATGGTACCTCCCTAATTATTTATTTCCTACCATTTCACCAAGCATATGGTAGCTTCAATTAACACAAAACTTTCTACCTTACATCATATGTCACACACAAGTAATCCAATTCTCTATATAATTTATTTAAAATGGTTATTTATTTGTCCACTCAATCTATTAAAACACTAGAACTAACTCATACACGTAACATCCCTCAAAACCATTAAACACCTAAAACTCACATATTCAGTCACATAACACCCACACACAACATCATTTTATAAAATTCCTTTGTTTCTTTTAAATCCTCATTTACAAATATAATTGTTCAATTCAAGACAATGGACCAAATTTTCTTACACCAAATGGTTTAACTATATACACATAAGAATACATGATTAATATAATTTTCTTTACAAGTCATCTTAATTAATCATCCAACAATCCAATATCACTATTATGTCATTTAAGCCAATATACAACTAAGATATCACCCCTCACATGCATATACACCATTCAGCTTCTTCACACACCCATACCTCAATAATTCATTTCCCTTTTTTCTTATTCATTTCTTTACTTCCATGTTCCATTAGCCAACTGAAAGTGTTTAAACTTAATTATCCATACAACACGTATCAATTTCATATCATGCACATATTATACATACACTTTAAGAATTTAACTCATCTCATAATTTACCTAAAACACCATCCACACATTTAATTAAATCTAATAAGCCATTAAAACAAATTTACTCATGTCACATGCAATAAATCATACACACACATTTTCCATGCACACTCTAAATGACAAATTCATACATAGTATATATGCTTCAAAGAATACACTTACTATCCTTATTAATTTGCCTCTAAAAAGCTTTTTGAATCAACCTTCTTCAAGTTCTTAAGCCTTTCCTTTCATATCTCCACAAATATACATAATAAATACCTAAAATTTTGAAATAAATTCTATATAGATCCTAAATTAAAATTAAGACTAGATATACTTATTTGGCATGTAAATCAACCTATGAAAAATATTAGACTTTATATTAGAGCACTTACTTAAGCTTTGGTTACTATTCACCCTCCTCTAATTCATACATAATCAACTCTCCTTTTGCTTAATTAACCCTTAATTAATGGTAAAATGATGATAAAGGAATGATTTATAGAGTTATTTAATGGAATGATTAATTATTTTTGTGGAGTGAAAAGAAAAATAAAGGGTAGTGGGAGAGGGGTAGTCGTCGGCCATAAGAGGAGAGGGGGAGAAGTTTTGGGTTGATGGGATTTAAAAATAGGCCTACTTATATTAGTAGAGGAGAGGCATAGATAAATGACATGTAGGAAATCCAAGGGTTGTCATTCTACCATGTGTCCTCCTTCTAAAATCAAATATTTCACTCCCCTCCTCTCATTTAAAAATTCAAATTTTTGTACAAAAAATCTAAAAAATTCATAATACATATCCATCGTAAAAATTGAAATTTAAAACAGAGCCTAGCTATTTTAATTATCGAATTTACCTCTTATTTAATTTTGTAAATTATCTTTCTAAGGTTTAAAAATTCCAATTTTATTGCCATTAGCTTATTTAGAAAATTTGACTACCAGGTTATGCTATTTTTCATATTTTTTAACCAACTCCTGAATATTTTACTATTCAAGTTTAACTACGTTACTATTCATTAACAATGTCATAAAATTTTCATTTATTAAATTAACCTCCTTAACGACTTCTGTTTCCCTCCAAACTTTACCCAAAATTGTTTTAGCATATTTCCTTTCATTTAGTAACCTCAGCATATATTAAGAGTTGGGTGACATTATTCATCTTCTCAAGCTTAGAACCATTCACAATCAAATTAGTTATGATTCATTCGCTAACTAAATGCCATATTTTGACATGAAATTTTAACCTTAACTCATCCATACTACATTTTTTTATTCAATAAGAAAACTCCTAATTATATCATAA